>CP136054.1:234461303-234636303 GCA_032464435.1 Aegilops umbellulata | reverse complement strand
TATACCGTTATGTCACCTGCCTATTTTATGAACATGATGAACAAAGTGTTTATGGAGTTTTTGGATAAGTTCGTCGTAGTTTTCATTGATGATATTCTGGTTTACTCGAGCAATGAAGAGGAGCATAAAGAACATTTGCGATTGGTACTAGAGAAACTCAGAGAACACCAGTTATATGCCAAGTTCAGCAAATGTGAGTTTTGGTTGAAGGAAGTAGGATTCCTCGGACATGTTATATCCGGAGAAGGGATAGCAGTTGATCCCACAAAGGTTATCACTGTGACCAATTGGGAAGCACCAACAACAGTTGGAGAGATCCGGAGTTTCCTTGGACTCACAGGATACTACCGGAGATTTATTGAGAACTTCTCAAAGATTGCAAAGCCTATGACGGAGTTGCTGAAGAAGGATACCAAGTTCATATGGATTGAGGAGTGTGAGGCTAGTTTCCAGGAGTTGAAGAAACGATTGGTTACCTCACCAGTGTTGATTTTGCCAGACCAGACCAAGGATTATGAGGTATATTGCGACGCTTCACGTCGAGGACTTGGAGCAGTGCTTATGCAGGAGGGAAGAGTTGTTTCGTACACTTCACGACAACTGAAGCCTCACGAATTGAATTATGCCACGCATGATTTGGAGTTAGCAGCCGTAGTGCATGCATTGAAAACATGGAGACATTTCCTCATTGGAAATCATTGTGAGGTGTACACGGATCACAAGAGTTTGAAGTACATTTTCACGCAGAAGGAGTTGAACCTCAGACAAAGGAGATGGTTGGAGCTCATCAAGGAATATGATATGAGATTACATTATCATCCCAGAAAGGCTAATGTAGTAGCGGACGCATTGAGCCGTAAGAGCCATGTCAATACACTAATGACGGGAGAAATACCAAAGGAGTTAGCCGAGGATCTTCGTGAGCTATGTTTGGAAATAGTTCCGAGAGGCTATGTAGCAGCATTGGAGATTCAGTCCACTTTGATGGAAAGGATCAGAGAAGCTCAGAAGACTGATAAGGAGATGGTTTCGATAAAAGAGAAAATGAACGAAGGAAAAGCTAAAGGATTTCGTGAGGATGAGCACGAGACCCTATGGTTTGAAGACCATGTTTATGTGCCCAATGACCCGGAGATCAGGAAGTTGATTCTGCAAGAGGCACATGATTCACCCTATTCGATTCACCCAGGAAATACCAAGATGTATTTGGATTTGAAGGATACTTTCTGGTGGACCGGAATGAAGAAAGATATTGCAGATTATGTAGCAGTTTGTGATGTATGTCAGAGAGTAAAGGCAGAGCATTAGAAGCCAGCAGGATTGTTGCAGCCATTGCCGATACCCGAATGGAAGTGGGATAAGCTAGGCATGGATTTTATCACTGGATTACCAAGGACTCATTCAGGCTATGACTCGATTTGTGTTGTATTTGATCGGTTGACGAAGGTAGCTCATTTCATCCCAGTAAAGACCACTTACACCAGTGCTAAGTTGGCAAAGATATACATGACTAGGATCGTATGTCTGCATTGAGTTCGGAGGAGTATCATATCAGATAGAGGAACCCAGTTTACCTCAAAGTTCTGGAAGCAGTTGCATGAAACTTTGGGTACCAGGCTAGAGTTCAGTACATCTTTTCATCCACAGACAGATGGACAGACCGAGAGAGTCAAACAGATTTTGGAGGATATGCTGAGAGCTTGTGCGCTAGATTGCGGATCTAGTTGGGACGACAATTTGCCATATGCAGAGTTCTCTTATAACAACAGTTACCAAACCAGTTTGAAGATGTCCCTTTTGAAGCCTTGTACGGAAGGAGGTGCAGAACACTGTTGTCGTGGGATGAAGTTGGAGACCGCCAGTTGTTTGGACCTGATTTAATTAAAGAGTCTGAACAGAAGGTTAAGTTGATTCGTGATAGGCTCAAGGTAGCCCAGACTAGGCAGAAGAGCTACGCAGATTCTAAACGCAAGGAGACAGTTTACAAAGTCGGAGACCGAGTTTATCTTCGAGTATCACCACTCCGGGGAATTAAGCGTTTTGGAGTTAAGGGAAAGTTAGCGCCACGATTTGTAGGACCATATCGAGTTTTGGAGCGTATGGGAGAAGTGGCCTACAAGTTGGAATTGCCCGAAGGATTGTCAGGAGTTCATGATGTGTTCCACGTTTCTCAGTTGAAGAAGTGCCACACGGAGATGGCTGACATACCTTTGAGAGACACAGTGCCATTGGAAGCAATTCAGTTGGATAACAATTTGACCTATGAGGAGAAACCAGTCAAGATTCTCGAGTTTGTCAGCCGAGTCACTCGCAACAAGGTTATCAAGATCTGTAAAGTTCAGTGGAGCCACCACACGGAGGATGAAGCCACTTGGGAACGAGAGGAAGATTTGCTCAAGGACCACCCTTACCTATTTTCTAGCCAACCCGAATCTCGAGGGCGAGATTCATCTTAAGGGGGGTAGGTTTGTAACATCCCAAATTTTCAATTTGGAATGTTATACATTAGATCATCATTGCATATCATATTTTATTTGCTTTTGGTTTCGATCCTAGAAAATCCTAAGCAACTCAAGGACCCACGGAGAGAGTTGAGGATTTCGTTATTTTCATATTTGAGTTTCCTCAAATTTTGAGAATAGGATCATTTGATTTTATTTATTTTATCATCAATTATTTCTATTACAAAAATATGAGAGAGGGAATAAAATGACTTTCCCAAAATAAAGAAATATTGAGGACTTAATAATAAAATCAAATAAGATTTATTTTGGAGTTTTTTGATATTTTATTTGAATTTAGGAAAAATATGCGTTTTTAAAAATTGCATTTAGGCCCCAAATAAATGTTCACTTTGTCCGCCTTGATTTTAGAAGTCGGGGAAAATTTATTTCTGAATTTTTGGAGTCTGTTTAGTATTTCTTTTTGTTTTTCTTCTGCGCGTAACTATTTAAAAAAACGAACAGACCTACGGGCCGTGTCCGACCAGGACTCCGGCCCGCGGAGCCTTTATAAGCCGGCCCGCCCCGAGCCGAAAACCTAGCCCCGAGCCGCCCCAGCCCCGCCCGACCCCGCCGCCGCCCCGCGCCGCCGCCCCGCCCGCATGCCGCGCGAGGTTTGCCTCACCTCGAAATCTGTGCCACCGTTTTTTTAAAAAAACCAATCGATTTTCCGTCGGTTTATTTTTTTTAGTTTCTGTTTTTTATTAGATCGGTTTTTTTCGGTTTAGGTTAAATAGCGAGCATTCGCTCGTTCGTTTGTTTTAACGAACGTGTTCATCGTTTAGATCTGGATAACGAACGTTCGTTCGTTAATCCGTTCGTCGTTTTTCTTTTTCTCGGATTTTCCGCGATTATTTTCTGATCGCGATTTCTGATCCGATTTTCGTTTTAGTATAACTTTTCGCTTGTTTATCGGAACCAGGCGATTCAAGCGCCTGGAGTTTCGTCTCGAAGCCCTCTATCCGTTTAACCAACTTAAACAAGTTTTTGCTTCTGTAAAATTTGACTTAGGTCCAGATTAGTAGAACAAAGTTGTTTTCCTTCGCCGTTTGACTTTTGTTGCTTCGTTCGATTTGATTCTTTTTACAAACCGGAGTTCTTAAGTTGAACTTTCCGGTTAGATCTCTTATTTGAGTTTTACCTGTGCATTAGATGTATACTTATTGTATGCTTGTTTGTTTGTCTGCGATAGAATACCCGGAGTGCGCCGCCTGTTACTTCGAATCTCTAGGTTTCGCGGATCATCAGCAAGGAAAGTAACACTTTGATCATACCTCTTTTACTACCCAGTTTTATTGCATTAGATCAATCCTCAAACATTGCATGATTAGGATCTAATTAAATTGTGGGATGGGAAGTGGTTGAGGTAGTACCTATTACCTGTTTTATTATCAACCCTTTGGGAGTTACTTCTACGTTTGCTTATTATGCCATGCTATGCTAGTAGACGTGGATTGGGTGAGTGATATCCATGACAGATGTGAGTTTGTTAATTAATGGTTTATCTAAGGTGGCAACCTAAACACACATCTGGGTGGATTGAGGTACCTGGGTATTCTAGGATTGCCTGCTGTTTTTCTTTATGGACCGCCACCTAGGCTCAAAGGGATCATGAGATTATTCAAACTAGAAACTTCCGTGTGCGGCCACAAGCCATTATGGGCTCTGGCATAGTTGATTAAGTCGTGCGAACTCTTACAGGGTAGACTAGCAGATGTAGGGGAAAGTAGGTGTACCGGTCTATCCATCGTAAGGTGCTAGCGCTTCTGAAAGGCTATGTCTCGGTCATCCGTTTCTCAAACACCATGTAGTGCGAGAAATCCAACGGAGGAGATCGAGTCTTGTGGGGAAAAGTGCGCAAACCTCTGCAGAGTGTACAAACTAATCATGGTTAGCCGTGTCCCCGGTTATGGACGTTTTGAGTATCTAGTACTTGGATATCATGTGAATCTCATCATGTTACTACTAAATTAATATTGTTGGGTTTTTAATGATGATTATTTTAATGGGATTGAGGATGCTGTCAACCATTCTCAATGTTTAACAACCACCATGATAGTTAAATAAATTTATTCCTTTGCAGTAGGGAAAAATTGGCATTACGCAAAACTGTAACCATAGAGCTTTCCACCATCCATATATGTATGTAGTACAGGCTATTCTTTCATTACTCTCTATGTGTTACATTGCCAGCATATTCCATGTGCTGACCCGTTTTCGGGCTGCAACGTTTCATGTTGCAGACTTTTCAGACGACGAGTAAGGTGCCTTTTAGGTCGTGGTTCTATACTCAGTGATGTCGTTGGAGTAGATGGACTTGCTTATCTTCCAAGCCTTCCGCTATTATCGTTATTAGATGGCCTTAAGCCATATTTATTGTAATAAGTTCTCTTTGAGACATTTGATGTAATAAGTGTGTGATTGCTACTCTATTATAAATCCTTCAAGTACTGTGTGTGTCAGCATTACTCATCCAGGGATGACACCTGAGCACAGAGATCAGACTGTTTGAGGGATGGTCGCTACATCTTGCTTAAGGTGTTACTCTGTTTCCTTGAACTTAATACTCTAGATGCATGCTGGATAGCGGTCGATGAGTGGAGTAATAGTAGTAGATGCAGGCAGGAGTCGGTCTACTTGTCTCGGACGTGATGCCTATATACATGATCATACCTAGATATTCTCATAATTATGCTCAACATTGTCAATTGCTCAACAGTAATTTGTTCACCCACTGTAGAATACTTATGCTCTTGAGAGAAGCCACTAGTGAAATCTATGGCCCCCGGGTCTATTCTCATCATATAAATCTTCCATCACTTTAATATTTTTTTGCTTTTTTACTTTGCCTTTTATTTTACTTTGCATCTTTATACCAAAAATACCAAAAATATTATCTATCATCTCTATCAGATCTCACTCTCGTAAGTGACCGTGAAGGGATTGACAACCCCTAATCGCGTTGGTTGCGTGGAGCTATTTGTTTTGTGTATGTACGAGGGACTTGCATGTAGCCTCCTACTGTATTGATGCCTTGGTTCTCAAAAACTAAGGGAAATACTTACTCTACTCTGCTGCATCACCCTTTCCTCTTCAAGGAAATCCAACGCAATGCTCAAGAGGTAGCAGGAAGATTTCTGGCGCCATTGCCAGGGAGGTCTACGCAAAAGTCAACATACCAAGTACCCATAACAATCCTTTATCTCTCGCATTACATTATTTGCCATTTGCCTCTCGTTTTCCTCTCCCCCACTTCACCCTTGCCGTTTTACTCACCCTCTCTTTTTTGTTCGCCTTCTTCCCGTATGTATCTTTGTTTGTGTTTCCTTGTGCCTTCTATATGCTTGCATCTTCGCTTGCTGAAAATCTATTGATATGGATCCACTTAAAGTGTTCTACTTGGATCATCTTCGATCCCTATGCGCTCGTGCTGAAACCCCAACTAGCCTAGTTGATGGGAAATCTTTAGATGAGCATGCTCATTTTGTGTGTCATCGTTTGTCTGAAAAAGGGAAGATCTTATGGTATCATATAAATAGTTTGCTATGCTATGCTTGGAATCTTTGTGAAATGTGTGATTTTACTTGTTGCTCTAAGAACCCTAAAAAACACCTTCCCTACCTATGTGAGTTCAATGATAATGAAATCGTATCTTCTTATGCAAAGGGTGTTTATAGCTACTATGATATCGAACAAATTGAAGAATTTGTCATTTTTAAGGGTGCTCATGAAGTTGCTTCTTTGATTGAAAAGTATTATTTTACTCTCAACAAATCTGAAATTCCGTCATACTTAAATATTGCAATGAAAACCTTGCTCATAATGTCTATGTCCAAGAATTTATTGAAAGAATGACCGTTGCTTTGGAAGTAAATAATGATATGCATGAATCTATAGATAATGATGACTCTGATGATTTGGTTGAAATATCCCTTGATGAACATGATGCTTGCTATTCTTGTGGCCATGATGCCAATATTTATGAAGATGAATTTGCTATAGTTCCTTATGTTAAACATGGGATCGTTGCTATTGCACCCATACTTGATAGTTCCTTCGATGAAAAGAAGGATCACAATGATTTTACTATAAGTTCTCTTGATGTCAATTGTGCTAATAATATGCAAAACCCTAAGCTTGGGGATGCTAATTTTGCTATGTCTACTACTTGTTGCAATGATCATGATTGGGGTGATTCTTCTTATGATCCTAAAAATTTATTTAATCCCCATGATGAATATGAGATTGATAATATTGTTTGCAATAATATTGAAAGTGGGCTTGGAAGAGTGTCAACTTTATATCCCACATATTTGGAGAATGTTCAATCTCATGAAATTTTTGATAAAAGTGGGTTTGGAGAGGTCATGACTTTAGTTAATGTTTATCCCACTATTTTGGAAGAGTGTCAACTTTGCATGCATGTGGATCGTGTTGAAAATATTTTATGTGATAGCTATTTTGTTGAATTTGCTTATGATCCCACATGTAATTATTATGAGAGAGGAAAATATGGTCGTAGAAATTTTCATGAAAATAAATTACCTCTCGTTATGTTGAGATTGTTATTGTTTCTTTCCACTTCCTTGCGTATGCTAGTTTTTGCTTGCTATGATAATTTGTTTGCCTATAAGATGCCTATGCATAGGAAGTATGTTAGACTTAGATGTGTTTTCCGCGTGTTTCATGATGCTCTCTTTGCGCTTCAATTCTTGTCTTTGATGTGAGCATCGTTAAAATTATCAATGCCTAGCTAGGGGCGTTAAACGATAGCGCTTGTTGGGAGGCAACCCAATTTTATTTTTAGTTTTTTTGCTTTTGCTTCTGTTTAGGAATAAATCTTTGTTCTAGCCTCTGGTTAGATGTGTTTTTATGTTTTAATTAGTGTTTGTGCCAAGTTAAACCTATAGGATCTTCTTGGATGATAGTTATTTGATCTTGCTGTAATTTCCAGAAACTTTCTGTTCATGAAAACAATTGTTAAAAATCACCGGAACATGATAAAATAGTGATTGCAAGTGCTTCTGATCAATAAACAAATTGCCTAGGTCTTCCTATTTTGGCTGACTTTTTGGAGTTACAGAAGTTTGCGTTAGTTACAGATTACTACAGACTGTTCTGTTTTTGACAGATTCTGTTTTCCGTGTGTTGTTTGTTTATTTTGAAGAATCTATGGCTAGTAAAATAGTTTATAAACCATAGAGAAGTTGTAATACAGTAGTTTTAACACCAACATAAATAAAGAATGAGTTCATTACAGTACCTTGAATTGGTCTTTTGTTTTCTTTCGCTAACGGAGCTCACGAGATTTCTGTTGAGTTTTGTGTTGTGAAGTTTTCAAGTTTTGGGTGAAAGATTTTGATGGATTACGGAACAAGGAGTGGCAAGAGCCTAAGCTTGGGGATGCCCATGGAACCCCCAAGATAATCTAAGGACACCAAAAAGTCCAAGCTTGGGGATGCCCCGGAAGGCATCCCCTCTTTCGCCTACTTCCATCGGTAACTTTACTTGGAGCTATATTTTTATTCACCACATGATATGTGTTTTGCTTGGAGTGTATTGTATTATTTGAGTCTTTGCTTTTTAGTTCACCACAATCATCCTTGCTGTACACACCTTTTGAGAGAGCCGTACATGAATTGGAATTTGATAGAATACTCTATGTGCGTCACTTATATCTTTTGAGCTTTAGAGTTTTGCTCTAGTGCCTCACTTATATCTTTTAGAGCACGGTGGTGGATTTGTTTTATAGAAACTATTGATCTCTCATACTTCACTTAGATTATTTTGAGAGTCTTAAATAGCATGGTAATTTTCTTAATAAATAATAAGATGCTTGGTATTCAAGATTTGTAAAACTTTCTTTTGAGTGCGTTGAATACTAAGAAAAGTTTGATGCTTGATAATTGTTTTGAGATATGAAGATGGTGATATTAGAGTAATGCTAGTTGAGTAGTTGTGAATTTGAGAAATACTTGTGTTAAAGTTTGTGATTCCCGTAGCATGCACATATGGTGAAACGTTATGTGATGAAGTCGGAGCATGATTTATTTATTGATTGTCTTCCTTATGAGTGGTGGTCGGGGACGAGCGATGGTCTTTTCCTACCAATCTATCCCCCTAGGAGCATGCGCGTAATACTTTTCTTTGATAACTTCTAGATTTTTGCAATAAGTATATGAGTTATTTATGACTAATGTTGAGTCCATGGATTATACGCACTCTTACCATCCTTCCACCATTTCTAGCCTCTGTAATACCGTGCACTTTTCACCGGTATCATACACCCACCATATACCTTCCTCAAAACATCCACCATACCTACCTATCATGGCATTTCCATAGCCATTCCGAGATATATTGCCATGCAACTTTCCACCGTTCCATTTATTATGACACGCTCCATCATTGTCATATTGCTAGCATGATCATGTAGTTGACATCGTATTTGTGGCAAAGCCACCATTCATAATTCTTTCATACATGTCACTCTTGATTCATTGCATATCCCGTTACACCGCCAGAGGCATTCATATAGAGTCATATTTTGTTATAAGTATCGAGTTGTAAATGTTGAGTTGTAAGAAAAATAAAAGTGTGATGATCATCATTTTTAGAGCATTGTCCCAAGTGAGGAAAGGATGATGGAGACTATGATTCCCCCACAAGTCGGGATGAGACTCCGGACAAAAAAAAAGAGGCCATAAAAAAGAGAGAAAAGGCCCAAATAAAAAAATGAGAGAAAAAGAGAGAAGGGAAGATGTTACTATCCTTTTACCTCACTGGTGCTTCAAAGTAGCACCATGATCTTCATGATAAAGAGTCTCTCATTTTGTCACTTTCATATACTAGTGGGAATTTTTCATTATAGAACTTGGCTTGTATATTCCAATGATGGGCTTCCTCAAAATGCCCTAGGTCTTCGTGAGCAAGCGCGTTGGATGCAGACCCACTTAGTTTATTTTGTTGAGCTTTCATATACTTATAGCTCTAGTGCATCTATTGCATGGCAATACCTACTCACTCACATTGATATCTATTGATGGGCATCTACATAGCCTGTTGATATGCCTAGTTGATGTGAGACTATCTTCCCTCCTTTTTGTCTTCTCCACAACCACCATTCTATTCCACATATAGTGCTATATCCATGGCTCACGCTCATGTATTGCGTGAAGATTGAAAAAGTTTTGAGAATGTCAAAAGTATGAAACAGTTGCTTGGCTTATCATCGGGGTTGTGCATGATTTAAATACTTTGTGTGGTGAAGATAGAGTATAGCCAGACTATATGATTTTGTATGGATAACTTTCTTTGGCCATGTTATTTTGAGAAGACATAATTGCTTTGTTAGTATGCTTGAAGTATTATTATTTTTATGTCAATATGAACTTTTGTCTTGAATCTTTCGGGTCTGAATATTCATACCACAATTAAGAAGAGTTACATTGAAATTATGCCAAGTAGCACTCCGCATCAAAAATTCTCTTTTTATCATTTACCTACTCGAGGACGAGTAGGAATTAAGCTTGGGGATGCCTGATATGTCTCCAATGTATCTATAATTTTTGATTGCTCCATGCTACATTATCTACTGTTTTGGACCATATTGGGCTTTATTTTCCACTTTTATATTACTCTTGGGACTAACCTATTAACCGGAGGCCCGGGCCAGAATTGTTGTTTTTTGCCTATTTCAGTGTTTCGAAGAAACGGAATATCAAACGGAGTCCAAACGGAATGAAACCTTCGGGAACGTGATTTCCTCACCGAATATGATCCAGGAGACTTGGACCCCCCGTCAAGAAAGAAAGGAGGTGGCCACGAGGGTGGAGGGCGCGCCCCCTACCTCGTGGGCCCCCCTTTGCTCCACCGACGTACTCCTTCCTCCTATATATACCTACGTACCCCCAAACGATCAGATACGGAGCCAAAAACCTAATTCCACCGCCGCAACCTTCTGTATCCACGAGATCCCATCTTGGGGCTTGTTCTGGAGCTCCGCCGAAAGGGGAATCCACCATGGAGGGTTGCTACATCATCACCATAGCCCCTCCGATGAAGTGTGAGTAGTTTACCTCAGAACTTCGGGTCCATAGTTAGTAGCTAGATGGCATCTTCTCTCTTTTTGGATCTCAATACAATGTTCTCCCCCTCTCTTGTGGAGATCTATTCGATGTAATCTTCTTTTTGCGGTGTGTTTGTTGAGACCGATGAATTGTGGGTTTATAATCAAGATTTTCTATGAACAATATTTGAATCTTCTCTGAATTCTTTTATGTATGATTGGTTATCTTTGCAAGTCTCTTCGAATTATCAGTTTGGTTTGGCTAACTAGATTGGTTTTTCTTGCAATGGGAGAAGTGCTTAGCTTTGGGTTCAATCTTGCGGTGTCCTTTCCTAGTGACAGTACGGGCAGCAAGGCACGTATTGTATTGTTGCCATCGAGGATAACAAGATGGGGTTTTTATCATATTGCATGAATTTATCCCTCTACATCATGTCATCTTGCTTAAGGCATTACTCTGTTTCCTTGAACTCAATACTCTAGATGGATGCTGGATAGCGGTCGATGAGTGGAGTAATAGTAGTAGATGCAGGCAGGAGTCGGTCTACTTGTCTCGGACGTGATGCCTATATACATGATCATACCTAGATATTCTCATAACTATGCTCAATTCTGTCAATTGCTCAACAGTAATTTGTTCACCCACCGTAGAATACTTATGCTCTTGAGAGAAGCCACTAGTGAAATCTATGGCCCCCGGGTCTATTCTCATCATATCAATCTTCCATCACTTTATTATTGTTTTGCTTTTTACTTTGCCTTTTATTTTACTTTGCATCTTTATACCAAAAATACCAAAAATATTATCTATCATCTCTATCAGATCTCACTCTCGTAAGTGACCCTGAAGGGATTGACAACCCCTAATCACGTTGGTTGCGTGGAGCTATTTGTTTTGTGTAGGTACGAGGGACTTGCGTGTAGCCTCCTACTGGATTTATACCTTGGTTCTCAAAAACTGAGGGAAATACTTACTCTACTCTTCTGCATCACCCTTTCCTCTTCAAGGAAATCCAACGCAGTGCTCAAGAGGTAGCAACACGCACCCCCCACACACACTAAGACTCCATCTCACACACACATGCTCTAGGTGGAGCATTTGTTCCTACCACCCTTCGTCCAACCTTACCCGTATGATAAGCAATCACCTTAATTTACTTGTATAACATGGACAAATTCCACTTTACTTTAGTAGTTAGCAAACTTATCATCTTGACTCTTATAAAAAACGAGTTGGTGATGATGGTGTGCCTAGCATCTTGTAATATAGACCATCCGATCTATATCTGACGGATAGAAAGCAAACTATGACAATTTTACAAAAGATACCTGCACCTCTCTCCACATTTACAAACAAGGCCTTGCCTCGTTCATCGTCCTTATCTCCCATAACCTCATTGTTGAGCAATTAAAAAAGGAAGTCTTTGGAACAATCTAGCATGGTGGCCGATGCCGCCTGCCGGCGCCGTCCATCCCCATGCCTCCGCCCAGTCCGACCACCAGTCACCACCATGCTCCACTCCTCCTCACCTTATCTCTCATATTTCATTTTTTCGATGAAATTGTCGAGATACCAGTTTTCCGATAAAATTCTCGAGATGTCATTAGTTTTTACACATGAGATTACTCCTGCATGGGTCAATCACAATAGGTGTTTTGTAAAAAATGCATATTGATGTTCCGTTCAATGCATGAGCATCTTGCTAGTAATTATATAACGCAACTCATGAGCAGGAAGAGACATTTTTTTTACACAACCACGTTAACATGGCCACGTAAATCACTAGCTAAAGTGTAATACCATTATACTTATATCCCGATGCAAAAGGTTGAGTACATGTCCGAAGAGTAGAGTCGCACACACGCACTCTGTCTCTCAGAATCTCTCACACACACCAGTTACATGACACCCACTTAAGCAGACACGTATGTTACAATTTGTGCACCTGCGGGTACACGTGATGGTGCGCATTTATTTAAGTCGGACGGCGAAACCAAACTGTAGCCGCATTCATTCCCCTCCCACCGCCTCTTCTTTGGTCACTGTAGCCCGGTAGCCATGGCCCGACCGAAGGTAACGACATACGCCATGCTCCCGCCGGAGCGGCGCTTTAATCTGGAAATTTTAGTGGTCATGCATGCATCTTTTTGTGCTAGCACTCCTATACAAGGGTTGACCGGTCGCTTCCCGCGGACGTGCGCGGGCGGTGGAAGAGGAAGGAGAAGGGAAGCGGGCTGTGGAGTAACATTTTTTTACCACATTATCTTAGGAAACTGAGTGCAATAATTGAGTAGTTTTGCAAACTACCAGTACCACCACCACGCTCGCGTCTGACCGCCCTGGCCGACCCAACCCCCTCCCTTGCCGGCGCGCCCTTCCCGCGTGAAACGGTCAGCGTCGCCCTGTAACGTTAGTGCCGCATTAATGCCCGGCCAAAGCGGAGGCGACCTCTCACTGGCACCAGCTTTGAAGCAGCGCGACGACCGAGAGAGCGCCACTTCCCGGTGCACGCAACTGCTCCGCGTCAAGGCTGGCCATATTTTGGATGAATATCCATCGTGGGGATCCACACTAACTGTGATGACATGGACTCCCGTTGCCCATAGTTATGGATCGTTCCATCTATGAAGAACACATGTGACTGGAACTATGAGACGGACATGTACCCAGGAGTGGACGTACGAACCTGAGTAATATAGCGCAGTAAGTGAAGTAGAAAGGCACAAATAGTATGAACATGCGTGGCATATAGGCATTTGTCTCTTACAGCCACTAAATGTTGTACGTGCAATGCCCGTGATGTTATGGAGTACGTGCCTAAGTACTCTACTACTACTATATTAATTGGAGGCACATATTAGGTTTTATATTTGTTTACGTGTATGCCCCGAGACTTTCCAACTAGACGTGTCTTTCTCTCCGGGTCGCACTTTGTATCGTTCATACCACTAGTACTACTACATGTGGTCTCTGACCCAGAAGTGGAGACGCTCTACCACGATGTTCATGTCCCACTCCTTTCACTGACGTGTGGGACATCCAGCACATGGCACTCCTTCGTCGTAAGAGTTGAAACGCTAGCATTCACCAGAAATAAAAAATAAATATAAATCAGCAGTGATACTATACCACGCGGTTTCCTTGCTCCTCGATATCTGAAAGAATACTTCTCTTCGCCGACATGTGGGACGTCGACCATCCTGGTCCACTTACCATGCCCGCAGAACTCCAAGGGAGAGTCACCCCGGTCGTCGGGCCGCAATAATTACTAAAGAGCCGTCAAATCACAGGCCCAACCTTTCCCACTGTGAAGTTGCTCGGACGAAAGAACCATCATGACTTCATTGAATTCTGCTTCTTGAAGAAAACTACTATACCAGCAATACTGCTAGCTACAGTAGTTACTCCAGCAGAGGCCTCCTTTGGTTCATAGGACAAGAATTTTATAGGAATATGAAAATCATAGGGAGTGAGATGGCATGCATCTCAATTCCTATAGAGAAAGAGATGCCATTTGATGCATAGGATAGGAATTTTTCTATTGAGTCTAGGCTAATGTACTGGTAATTTGCTCTAAAAACTATAGTAGTAACTAGTACTGGTACATGCTCGTAATTAATTAAACAAATGTATGGGCGACACATACACACACACACACACACTAACTACTAGTACTACTAATTCTCACATGCTGTCCAGACGCCGTCGTTCTCCTTCCCGGCTTTGTCGGCGACACCCTACCGTGCTTGGATCTCCGCCGACCTCTCCGCAGCAGCGCGTGCGTCTTCTTCTTTCTTGCGGCAGCGGGCCTCTATTTTCTTTAGTGCTTTCTGACTTTTCCGCTCCCTCGGTGCGGCTTTGGCCGCCTCTTGCTCTACCGCCCATTCTTCCTTGGCAGCTTCAAATTCCACCCGCATAGGTGTGAGGTCGCGAGCGGCGATGAACTCGGCACGGCGGGATGCCATTGCTTCCCTATCATTCTGTGTGCGGTCGTGAGCGGCGAGGAACTCGGTGCGGCGGGATGCCATCGCTTCCTTGTCAGTTAGTGTGCGGCGCGGTGGCATGAACGACGCTTGGTGATAGCTCTGGGGTGGAGTGGCCGGACAACCGTATAGTGCATTGGCTTGTCAAGAGCTCAAGGACATAAGACGAAGGAAATTAGGATTCCCCTTCAATCCTGGTCATTTATTACCGAGTAAAATGCATTGGCGGTCATCGAACTTGTCTTGATAGCTCACTTTGATCATTCTATACGAGATATGATGATTATAGGGTCATTGGCTCAGCGTATAGCAATGTATTTGTCTCGTTGACCAGTCAAGCAGTCCGCATGCGCCTCATCAGTTCGTATTGGTTATCTATCTATCTATGCGGGCCTACCTGTTAGTGGAGAAAGAAATAAAAACCAAAATTATGCGTATGTGAGGAATCAAACTACGGACTCGTCGCTGCAATGCACACTCGTCAGCCAAATAAAAATGAAATACTTTGTGTTAAATGCACAAACGGATTTTTTATATTATACGTGATGCACACATTAGCGCACACCGTCCATTGAGGCAAGTAGCATGTACGCGTGCAGACAGCCAGACACTCACGCTCACACTATCAAACCATGCTAATGCATGCACGTCGCCCTCTCAATCAAAGTCCTGCTCATGGCGCAACGCAAACGGCGAGCCCATCACCTGTGCGCCCCGGCAATGCCTGACATTACTGCTTAGACGTTTGCTGGAGGCCTCCGCGAACACCGAGCATGTATTCACCTGGCTCAACACCAACGGTCATACTCGTGACTCGGCGCCTTGCTCATGTATATCGACCATCACAACGACAATCTATAAAACAGCCTAGCTAGAGAGGGTACTATGGTACAGAAGATGTACTATCATGAGCGGAAGATGAACCGGCGCAGGATGATCCGCAACCTTCAAGCCAGCCCGGCCAAGATTCATAAATCAGGGGCCGGTCTAGCATCTGCTTTCTGCAAGACTTGTGGAAAATAATTATCCTTTTGGGCACCAAATGCCTTGTAATAGGCTAGTTTAAACTCTTGATCTGCTATGCCATCGTGCATATTTATTTGCATGATACTGCTAATCTGCCATGTTAAGATATGCCACGTATGCTCATGAGATGATTAATTTTGAATCTGTTCCTGCACATAACAGTTTAAAAGTGTCCTCGCGGTTTACCGCTAGACGGGTTATAATGCCCAATATAAAACCATGGGAAACTAACATAGTTTATAACCAAGGCTGGACTTAAGAATAACCATATATAGGTGAAAATATATCATACCTTTGATATTTTATCACACTGTTGATTTACCAGGCCAGTGTAATAAGGGTGATAACCCAAAATTTGAGCACTGGTATCTAACATAGATTGCTGGTTTATGACCAAAACCAGGCCGGGTTAATAAACACCGGACATTACCTCATCTCATACCGATGACTTATAGTCAAAACCAGGCCGGGTTAATAAACACCGGATATTATGATCATAAAGCATTATAAACCTCATCAAATAAACCTCAAAAAATCTGTTGAATAAAAACAAGCGAAAAATGAGGCTTTTCATGGGCTGCCAGGCCGAAAATCGAGTGCTTTCACGGGCCGCACAAGACACTAAGTTAAACCTATATACAAACCTTATAAGATGGACCTCACATAACCAATCGTCATTTTAACTTTGACAAGTTCAGGGTCTGTATAAGATTGACTTGTCAAATGTTCGGCGGGTCATTCCAGGATTACCTGGGCGGAGTGGCTTACTTAAAAAGGCAGGATAACCCGGGGTTTTAGGTGAATACACCTGGCTTTTAAGCCTATTACAAGGGTTACACAAACTCTTCGTTCTTTAGAACAAGGAGCCCCCAAGCAATATTTTTGAGCTGTGCTCAAGGGGCACCTATGTTTGAGCTGTGCTTTGGCAACATACTCTCTTTGGTCCCTTTAACCTGGGTAGCAAGCCCCCAAGTTTTTTTTCAATGGGCTTAAAGCCGGTTCAAAGGGTAATCATAACTTCGTGCATAAATCGGAAGCCCCCAAGTAACCAATAACTCATTAAGAAAAAACGACAGAGGCCCTGCTTTAGCAGGGATGCCGGTTTATTATATTGATCACAATATATACATTGTCAAAAATATGTACATCAGAAGAGCCAGCGGCTCAGGTGTAGCAAGGCCGAAGATGAGAAATATTCCATGGCCGGCGAGTCTCTTCCTCCGATGCGCGTGAGTCCTTGTGGTCTCGAACATCGATAAGGTAATATGACCCGTTGTTCAGATTCTTGCTGACCACAAAGGGTCGTTCCCTAGGTGGGGATAACTTGTGCATATCAGTTTGTGTGGGGACCCCGACTCATAAGTCGAGATCACCGAATGCACATGTACAGTGATCCCAGAGATCAATGCTCACTGAACACACAGAAGCTAAATAACAAGAGCCTTACATCCATACACACCGTATTACACAAATTATGACCATTATGGTCAAGTCTTACATAGGTAAAGCCTGAGGGGCTGAACATCAAATAAACTCAAGCAGCAGAAATATTTCTTGATAAGTAGAACCCATGCCATCTACCTTAACCCTATAGGCATTGTGACCGGGAAAGCATCCTAGCTCGCATGTTCGTCGCCAAGGTACTCTTCATTATATCCTTTTCTTTCATGCCTGGCCAATAAAATAACCAGTGGCAAGCCAATGAGTACTTTGAATGTACTCACAAGCAACCCATGTTTTGGAACAAGGTACAACAATGCATGATATAGCTCTAAGTAGGTAATTTTGCAGAAAGCTAGTTTGAGTGCAATTACAACTTGTAAGCATGCATCATAGAAATTCAGATTTTCATGTGAACGGGTTACAGATATCAATATAAAAAGAGTTTGGATCAACTCTAGTTTAATCAATGAGTCAAGTCATTCCACTCGACTCAAGTAGTTCTCTCCACACACACCCACACACACACACACACACACACACACACACACACACACACACACCAGGTTCCCTAAACAATGGACGTAGCCCAAGAGCGGTTACCCAACTGTCCTTGACCGTGGACACTGCTATTCGAATAGTTTGACACTCTGCAGAGGTTGCACACTTTACCCATAAGATCCGGGGAACTTCCGTGTCATCCACGACCCGCGGTACCTCAAGTACCCGGGGTAAGCACCCGATCACTATCTTTCCCTAGCCATGACCAAGATAGAGTCCACTCAATTGGTAGCAGCCCCTGTGCCAAACATTGTCACATAATAAATTTTGTGGAGCCATGCTCCATATTCATCACACAACACAAGCACGGGGTACCAATGATGTGTCCGGTGCCCTGTAAAAACAGTCATGGCCGCCCTACCTGGCATGACCCCATCCCGAGAGTGACCACACCACTCCCATCACTAGTAATGCGGGCATCCATGTTAGCACGAACTAGGTAATTAATAATGCCCTTTCCCATATAAGGGTAGAGTGGTTGCGCATGTATTGTTGGAGTAACGGTCGCAACTTAAACCAATCCGCTTTCTAAAACAACACACTCACTTGCCTCGGTACACCACTTCTTTAGCAAGTGGTTACCTAGCTCAACATCTCCCTCGGGCATTAGTGGCACCCAACGGGGTTTTCGAAAAGTCTTTGGAAATACTTTTGTCTCCATCACCATGCATATACCTGTCCCATTTGCGTAGCATCTACTTTAGCATCCTATCTGCTCCCACCGGCATAAACCTCATAGGAAGGTAGGGTCATGCACAATGCAAGTATCAACAAGGAGGAAACGAAGGCAACCCACCGAAGTGGCTACCATCTCATCATGATTCCGATGCAACAATGATAAAGTGCTATATGACATGCATAAAAGGGGTTTCATAGACATGGTCAAAGGGCTGCTTGCCTGGTTCATCAGATTCTTCAAGTCTTCTGGTCCTTCTCCAAGTACTCTGTCTACTTCGTCAACTAACGTCGGAAACAATCACAATAAGCAACACAACAAGACAAAAATAAAAGTGCTCTAAAAATGTGAGTTCGACTTTTCTAGGATACCTTTGGTCATATGAGGAATGACCAAGGTGGTTTCATTGGGATTTGATCATTGGATATCTCTGAACATTTCAATATGATGGAATCAAGGGATTTGTGAATTTGCAAGAAGTGTATAGAAATATTATTTTGAAAAATGAGCAAAGCACCCATTTAACAAGGAATGGTTTTAGAAGCACCTAGGAGTTGGTTTCACTGGATTTGGAGTTGAAATGATTTTTCTATGAATTTGCAAATTTGGCTATACATGGAGAAATGGACCAATATTTGATGTGGCATAGAAAGAATAAGTTCATAAACTAAGTTGTGAACTCATATGCATCTAGAAATTTGAATAATTGCATTTGGATCAAATTTGAGCTTTCTGTGCTTTTCCAAATTTATCACAGAAATGGAAAAAGGGGATTTCATAAATATTTGTGAAGGAAATGTTTCTAGAAAATTGGGAAAATAGCACCATGTGATAGATCATGAATTTATGAACTACTAGTAATTTGAATCATCAAATTTGGAGTCCATTTGAATTCTTTATGGATTTTTGAAGTTCACTGAAAAGAAAAAAAGAAGGTCATCTATCTTATTACACGCTCTTGGCGAGATATAGCTATGGGCCGGCCCAATGGCTCAGCCGCGCGCAGGCAGAGGGTGATGTCGAACGTGCACCGCTGGAACAACGCCTTCGCCGCGGGTAGGCGGCTTTAGTGGAAGCCGTACCCACTTACTCCACGCGGGCCCAGCCGGACGCGTCAGCAGAGGCTGGCCAGTGGGGTCGCCGGCCCCACTGGCAGGGCCTCCTTCAACCTCCCGCGTGAAGCAGAGGAGGCGAGGTAGCGCGGGCACCGGCGCTCTCCCTGGCGGCTCCGGCCACTTCCGGCAACGTCCGGCACACCGGAGGGTTCAGCACGATGAGGCGCACCCGTCCAGGTGCTTCACGCCCGCGGAGGAACCCGGGATGGGGAGAGGATTCGGGCACGGCAGCCGGGTGCCGGCGAGGATGATTTTGACGCTACGGCAGTCGGGAATGGGATTTGGAGCGCGGGGGAGTTCCATGTCGGCGGTGGAGATGTTCTGGCATGATGAGATGGGGAGGAGGGGCTCGCGCAACACGAATTTAGCCCAAGATTGCCGTCGGCAGTGGTGGGCGTGGAGGAAGAGGAGGGCACGGGAGGAAGAATGGCACGGTCGAGGGGGTCCAGGTGAGGGACAGAGGGCAGTCGGAGACGAGAGGAGGCTCGGGACGGCCATATATGGGCGCGGCCGGGAGGTGCCGTAGGCGGGGTGCACGGCCATGGCCCGGGGCATTGCCAGAGGCCAAATGGGTGCTCTGGTGCGTGCCTAGGGTGCTCGTGGGCGTTTTTCAAGGCTGCGGGGAGAGGAGAGAGGGAGCAGGGCGAGCTCCAGTAGGGCCCCGAGCTCGTGCGCCCACTGGCCGAGCTGGGCAGCGTCGAGCGAGCTCAGTAGGGGGAGAAGGAGAGAGGGGAAGGAGGGGGCCGACTAGCTAGCGTGCCGTGGACGTCGAGGTGACCTCGGGAGACACGGCCCCGGCGCCAAGGTCGTCGAGTGCCTCGGAATGGGCAAGCTACAGTGTGGGAGTGCACTGTAGCGTGCTCTAGAGCACGCCCATGGCATCACTACAAAAAAAAGACACATCCGTGGCATTTTGGGCCGAACAATTTTTTTTTCTGTCATACATATGACACTTCTATGACGATAATTGTGACAAAAGCCGGTATCATCATAGATGTGGTGGGCTCCTACTTCTGTGACAAAAAATCATGACAGAAAATGGGCTTTTCGTCCTGGGCGGGCCGGAGACGCAGCTGCATGACATTGTTTGGGCCGTCCATGACGGAAAAAAACCGTGGTAGAAGCGAGGCGGAGGCAAATTTCGGGGAGTTCCCGGTTACGGTGGGAGGTCGGGGGCTGAGCGATGCGCGTTTCTCTTGTACACGTACGCGCATGTGTGCGAGGCGTTGGCTCTAACTGAACCCGAGCGAGGCATTGGTCTCTAACTGAACCCGAGCGATTGCACTGCAGGCTACGCGTTACTGAACCCGAGCGATCGATCGATGGCTGTAAAATGAACCCGATCGAGCGATTCCTTCGCTACTGCTGCTAACTGAAGCCGATCGATGGGATGAACAGTGAGCGTTGCGGGGGGGGGGGGGTGGATGAACAGTGAGCAGTGGCGTTGCCTCTGGCTGAACAGGACCCCGTGGTGTGGTGGAGGGCTGGATGAACAGTAGACGGTGGAGGGGTGCCCGTGGAGGGGTGGATGAACAGGACCCCGTGGTGTGGAGGGCAGGATGAACAGTAGAAGGTGGAGGGGTGCCCGTGGAGGGGTGGTTGAACAGGACCCCATGGTGTGGAGGGCTGGATGAACAATAGACGGTGGAGGGGTGGTTGAACAGTAGCCGGTGGAGTAGCGCGCGGTGGAGGCTGGATGAATAGGAGCCCGTGGAGGACGGAGGAGGTCGACGGTGGATGAACAGTAGCTCGTGGAGGCTGGAGGGGGTCGATGGTGGAGATGAACAGTATCCCGTGGAGTCCCGTTTTGCGGTACGCCACACCCCTCCCGATGAACAGGACCCCCGTTTCGACCGTAGGAGGTCCGTTTCCTCCGTTTTTCGGTACGCCACACCCCTCCCAATGAACAGGACCCCCGTTTCGACCGTAGGAGGTCCGTTTCCTCTGTTTTGCGGGCCACACCCCTCCCGATCAACAGGACCCCGTTCCGAACGTGGCCGGTCAAACACAAGGTCGTTTCCTCCGTTCTGTAGTACGCCAGGCCTCGTTTCCATCGCCTCTTCCGTCCAAGCCCTCCTGATGAACACGACGCATTCCGTTGCCTCCCCATGAACACGACGCATTTCGTTGCCTCCCCATGAACAAGACAACGACGCTGTTTCTCCGATCCGACCCAGCCATGTCAACGAGCCCTCGCCGTACGTATGCGCGAGTAGGCGTTCGAGACCCCGCCCGTATGTACACATACGTGGCCGTATTTTCTTTCTTGCACCCTGGCCGCCTCTACTACAACACGTGCGTGCCTCTACATCCACCAGTATATATGTACGTACACGTTCGCGACCAGAATGACAACGCTACGTATGCTTCGACCAGGTGGGTCCCGACTGTCAGGCACTTCCTTGCGTGCGAAGATGTAGCTAGTGGGTCCCAGCAGTCAGGGGGCGAATCGTTTTGTTTTTTTGCCTGGACGCACTTCCTTGCGTGCGAAGGTGTAGCTGGTGGGTCCCAGCAGTCAGGGGGAAACGTTTTTTTCACGAAATACGGTGGCCCGTCCAGTGGGTCCCTGCTGTCAGGTGGAGGAATCATTATTTTCTGCGTAATAAGGAGGCACTTCCTTGCTGCCGCCGTGGACCCAGCTGTCAGCCTCTCCACGTACAGTCCATGTCCGATGGAAGTCATTCCTTGACCACGTTGACCACGTCGCGCCGAGAGCACCAGGGCGGTGGACGACGGCGAGGCCTGGGAAGGGGATGACACGGAGGCAGGGAAGACTCGGCAGTTGTTTCCCACGCGGAGGGGAGTACGACTGTACGAGGGTTTAATGGTTCGTCTGCTGTCGCTGGAGAATAACAGCAGGTGTGGGTGAGTAGAGGGATGGCTAGGCCAGCCATGGGGGTACGGTCGGGCGGTGAGGCCTGCGCGGCAGCACAGCTGGCCGCGCGGAGGAGGGAGCAGGCAGTCCCGCCGGGGCTTGTTTGAGCGGCTGGAGCAGAAAGAGCAGAGATTGAAGAAGCACGACGGCCGTTGGATGGACATCCAACAGTCAGTGCTTGTGCGTCAACCTTTTTTTAGGAAAGCCTCAAATCTGTGGAAAACAGCATACAGCCCATCTGCCATTATTTCTAATAATTTACAGCCCATTTGCTAATTCTTAAGGTTTTTTTTGGAGCCCATATTCTTTTTGTTAGCATTACAGCCCATATTGCAGCAATGGTTAAAAAATTATACGAAATTTTGCATATTTCGGTGCGGTCCGAACTGTTTTTAATCCCGAAATTTCAACTCACATTCAAACTGATTTTAAAAATAAATGTATATCAATATAAAATCCAACAAATTCTCCACGCATAAAAATTAATGTCATTTAAAATCTTGAAATGAAAAAAAAGATATTTGAAACTAATTGCCGGTTTGATGTGTTTTAAAAATGTACAACCCATTTCTCATTACTGATGGGCCATTTTCTCGCCCAGCCGAATGAAAGCTCTCCTCGTCTTGAAAGATTAGTAGCCCAACAGGCCTAACAAAGCGACTTACTTGGCAAATCACAAAAAAACTAGGCTGTGGCCGTGGACCCAGCTGTCAGCCTCTCCACGTATAGTACTCTTCCGATGGAAGTCGTTCCCTGACCACGTTGACCACGCCGCGCGGAGAGCACCACGGCGGTGGACGACGGCGAGGCCTAGGAAGGGGACGACGCGACAGTGGAAGCCCGCGCGGAGAGGACTACGAGGGTTCACTGGTTCGGCTGTGGTGTGAGGCTGCCGTTGCCGCAGGGCCTTGCCAGCGGTGGGAATAGTAGGGGGCGGTGAGGCCTTTGCGGCAGCACAGCCGGCCACAGGAGGCAGGAGCATGCGGCACGACCGGCGCTGCTTTGGGCGGCTGGAGCAAGAAGACCAGAGGTTGAAGAAGCACTACGGCCGTTGGATGGAAATCATACGGTCACTGGAGCTAGAATCGTTCATATTGACTACGTTGAGAAAGCCCTTCGTCCCCGTCAACTTAGTAGGCCCACAAGTCAGCCTCCCAACAAGGTGGGTCCTAACTAGCCGGGGGAGTATTCATTTTTTTGTGCGTAATAAGGAGGCACTTCCGGTGGGTCCGAGCTGACAGCGGGGGGGACGTTTTTTTGCGAAATACGGTGGCCCGTCCGGTGGGTCCCAGCAGTCAGGGGGAAACGAATTTTTTTCGCAAAATACTGGTGGCCCGTCCGATGGGTCCCCGCTGTCAGGTGGAGGAATAATTATTTTCCGCGTAATAAGGAGGCACTTCCCTGCGGCTGCCGTGGGCCCGGCTGTCAGCCTCTCCACGTACAGTACTCTTCTGATGGAAGTCGGTCGTTGACCACATTGACCACGCTGTGCCGAGAGCACCATGGTGGTGGACGACGGCGAGGCCTAGGAAGGGAACGACACGGAGCCGTGCAAGACGCGGCAGTGGATGCCCACGTGGAGAGGAGTACGAGCGTTCACTGGTTCGGCTGCGGTGTGAGGCTACCGTCGCCGCAGAATAACAGGGGGTGTGGGTGAGTGGAGGGATGGCCTGGCCAGTGGTGGGAGTAGTATGGGGGCGGTGAGGCCTCCGCGGTAGCACAGCCGGCCACGGGAGGCAGGAGCAGGCGGCACGACCGGCGCTGCTTTGGGCGGCTGGAGCAAGAAGACGAGAGGTTGAAGAAGCACTATGGTCGTTGGATGGACATCATACGGTCACTGGAGTATTGACTAAGTTGACAAAGCTCTCCGTCCTTGTCAACTTAGTAGGCCCACAAGTCAGCCCAACAATATGGTGGGTCCCAGCTAGCAGGCGGTATTCATTTTTTTTGGGCGTAATAAGGAGGCACTTCCTTGCGTGCGAAGATATAGCTGGTGGGTCCGACCTGTCAGCGGGGGGAACGTTTTTTCGCGAAATACAGAGGCCCTTCCTGTGGGTCCTAGCTGTCAGGTGGAGGAATCATTATTTTGCGCATAATAAGGAGGCATTTCCTTGCGTGTGGCCGTGGACCCAGCTGTCAGCCTCTCCACGTACAGTCCACTTCCGATGGATGTCGTTCATTGACCACGTTGACCAGGCCGCGCCGAGAGAACCAGGGCAGTGGACGATGGCAAGGCCTAGGAAGGGAATGACGCGGAGCCAGGGAATACTCGGCAGTTGTTTCCCACGCGGAGGAGTACGAGGGTTTACTGGTTCGTCTGCCGTCGCCTGAGAATAACAGCAGGTGTGGGTGAGTAGAGGGATGGTTAGGCCAGGAATGGGAGTACGGTGGGGCCGTGAGGCCTGCGCGGCAGCATAGCCGGCCGCGGGAGGAGGGAGCAGGCAGTCCCACCGGCGCTTGTTTGAGCGGCTTGAGCATGAAGAGCAGAGATTGAAGAAGCACGACAGCCGTTGGATGGACATCCAACAGTCACTGCTCTCGTGTGTTGACTAGGCGTTGCGTGTGCGTCACCCTTTTTTTATGAAAGCATACGCGTCAACCTGTAGTAGGCGCACAAGTCAGCCTCAAATCTGTGGAAAACAGCATACAACCCATCTGCCATTATTTCTAATAATGTACAGCCCATTTGCTAATTCTTAAGAATTTTTTTGGAGCCCATCTTCTTTTTGTTAGCATCACACCCCATATTGTGGCCACGGTTAAAAAGTATACGAAATTTTGCATATTTCGGTACGGTCAACTGTTTTTAATCCAAAAATATCGATTCACATTCAAACTATTTTGAAAAACAATTTATTTAAATATAAAATCCAAATAATTGTCCACGCATAAAAATCAATGGAATTTAGGATCTTGTAATGAAAAAAATTGAAACTAATTCCCGGTTTGATGTGTTTTAAAAATGTACAGCCCATTTCTGGGAAAACTGAATGAAACTCTCCTCGTCTTGAAAGATTTGCAGCCCAGCAGGGACGATAAAGCAAGTAGGCCTTGTTTGGGTATTTCTTTAAAAAAAATAGAACTAGGCTAGCCATTTTCAGCAAGAAAAAAACACAACTGGGCTCATGATGTGGTAAACATAAATAAAACCCTGGCTAGACGGGCCACAGCCCCTGCACAGCCCCGTTGTTACCCTGATCTGTCTCTAAAACTAGTATAAATAACAACTGCTTGTTCCTCAAAAAAAATTGCGCGACTTGTTGGTTCCCTGGTGTCAGCCGCTCGTAGCGTAATTCTCTCGTTTATTGACTACGTTGACAATGGCGTGAGCCCCAGATGTCCAGCCTTTCCTATGAAATTTTACATCCCATTTGATGTGCTAGTTCGAAATAAGTTTGTGGGTGTTGGTGGGGGCTAATCACTTGGCTTCTGTAATGCACAGTGAGCTCAAGCAGCCAGCGAGAGTGATGTTATTTCCCTTGGTTTGGATTTGTTACAATATTTCACTCTAAATTAAATGAATGGCAAGCCATTTGCCTTGTTTCAAAGAAAATATGATAGTCACAACCGAGTTGAAAACGGCAGGAACATCTAACTCCGGCTTACAAACTGTACAAAAGCACGAGGGTTAATTGTTCATCAAGTTTACGAAAAACCCAGATTGAAAAGGGCAACAACATCTAACTCCAGCATTATTTTTGGTAGTCACAATCAAATGGATCGGTCAGGTCCATAGAATGAACATCCTGGGTCGTAAAATTTACTGGATTATGACCACAATATGTTGTAAATAGAAGCCCGGCACGTTCAGAAGATCTTTTGCCCACCTGAAACTCCTTTTTTTGCTCTTCGACATACCCATCCGCCAAAACCATGCTGCTGATAAACTTAAGCCTGATGGACAATAGTAACCTCGCATTCAGCAGGAAGAATGTGACAGATCTTGTGTTTGCACAGTTGGCTACATATCGTTCTAGCGTTATTGTCTTCAATCGAATCTCATGAGAAGTGAGAAAATCCCGATGCTTACGAATCCACCGATTGGTTATAACTTTCTTATCCCGTCCTGTTGCCTAAATAGACATGAAGATTGAAAATAGTTAAGGTCTAAAAGAAGAGTGTCGAAAGAGCAACAGCTGAACGGTTAATTCTAGTACACTATATGCGGGCTTCCAATGTGCGTGAAATTATCACCTTTATATACAACTTCTCCAGACATGGAAAGCATTGCAGCAAGCCAATAATCGTGTTCAGATCAAAACTATTCATTTGGATATATAAGATCTTGACAGAATACAGCACCATTGATAGGCCATCCATGGAGAAACTCTTCATTGAGCATAGAACATAATATTAGTACAAAATGTGTACTCCAAGATGATATATAAATTATGCGCAGAAATTTAAAATGCAGCTTATGGTTACAAGTGTAGATGATAATATAAAGTACCTAAAGAACTGTGGAGCCAAACACCATATTGAAATGAGCACAGAGATCATGTATTACACCCAAGGTCTCCAGTTTAGGCGTAGAGAGGACGGTTATTTGCAACGGTGAATAACTAGAATCAAGGATCAACCTTTGAAGTGAAGGGGCATCTTGGATGATGAGCTGCCTTCTGTCAAAAGAAATTCCAATTCTTACAAGGTTAGGCGACTTTATTTGGAGGCAACTGATTCTAACTGTGAAAACAAGCACCAAGCACTCTAGCGCAGGGCAACTAGAGTGGATGATGTTGTGCAATGAGGCCTCCGATATACGAACCCACACAAGTGAAAGTTTCTTGAGAAATGGGAGTCGAAGGTTTAGTACCAGATTGTCTGGTAGGTAGCACTGCGCAAAGGTGGCGGTGTGGAGAGAGGACGAAAACCGCAAGATGGACATCGGTGCTGAGGGCACAAGTTCATGGCGTTCGGTATGTGGTATGTGATTTTTAGGGGAATAGTAGAACTCAAGCAGTTGTAGTTCTGTGAATTCAGGGGATTCCAGCCAGGAGTCCACCGTGCAGGGCATGGTATGCTTGCTCAGGTAGCATGATGGGATGCAGAGGCTTTGAACGGAGCCCTGGTGGGAGGAGATGATGGCTCTGGGGATTTCAAAATCATTGAAGAGAGATAGCTGACGACAGTCGAGATTAAGGGGAACGGTGCGCCATAGAGGGCGCCGCCGAATTGAGAGGACTTGGGTGCGGCAGCAATCCTTGGTGGGGAGAAGCGAGATGATCTCCCCAAGGATGGCGTCCGGGAGATCGCTGATGCGGTCCACCCGAGATTCTACGGGTTCCTGGGATCCGGTGGGGGCGGGGTCGCCGCTTCTCCCCGCGTTGCTTGGTGCGGGATCTACAACAGGCGTCGCCGCTGGCGGGAGCCTCATCTTCTTGGCACTGGGGGTCAGCCGACTCCATTTTTCTCGAGGGCGTCGCGTCGTGCTCACGGACTTGAGCAGAGTAACGAATGACGAGCCTAGTTGTAGTGCAAGCGAAGAAGAAGGGGAGCTAGGGGTTTTCTGTAGGAGTGAGTGAGGGATTCCTAGATTAGGGGGTGTCCGGACAGCCGGACTATAACCTTTGGCCGGACTATTGGACTTTGAAGATACAAGATTGAAGACTTCGTCCCGTGTCCGGATGGGACTTTCCTTGGCATGGAAGGCAAGCTTGGCAATACAGATATTTAGATCTCCTCCCATTGTAACCGACTCTGTGTAACCCTAGCCCCCTCCGGTGTCTATATAAACGGGAGGGTTTAGTCCGTAGGACATAAGAACAACAATCATACCATAGGCTAGCTTCTAGGGTTTAGCCTCTCTGATCTTGCGGAAGATCTACTCTTGTACTACCCATATCATCAATATTAATCAAGCAAGAGTAGGGTTTTACCTCCATCGAGAGGGCCCGAACCTGGGTAAAAACATCGTGTCCCTTGTCTCCTGTTACCATCCGCCTAGACCCACAGTTCGGGACCCCCAACCCGAGATCCGCCGGTTTTGACACCGACATTGGTGCTTTCATTGAGAGTTCCACTATGCCGTCGCCAGAAGGAAGAATGTCTCGTATCATCTTTAAAGACGGTACTACTGTTGGGGGAGCTTTGGCTGTCGGCCAAACTCTCCGGCTAGGCAGTTTCATCATGACCGGATGTTCGCCCGCCGCGCCGACGATGACTTCTCGGGTCATCGAAAACAGCCTCCACGTCAAATCAGCACTCGCCGAATAGATGGATCCAATGGAGCTCGCCTCCCTAAACGAGCTCTTGGATCGCATCGCCGCTTGGGAGTCGCTACGGACTATGATTGGATTGGGCTTAAACCCGATCAAATGGAGATTAACTCTCCGCCGGTCACCCATCATATTGCAATGGTGGAGGAACAATGCGGCGATCTCTCCTCCATATTGAGGACCAACTATGTCCGGATTCCTGAGCTCTCCGAGCCAGATACCCGTTCGCGGGAGGACAGTATCCAATCCCTGAACTTAGAGTCAGGCAGCGGGCCAGGATTATCGGGCAACACCCCGAAACCAGAATTTCCAAAATTGGAAACTCCTCGGCCCCTGGATCCCAGATCGGGTAAGGGTTCGGATTCAATTCCACCCACCAACCCAAACATAAGCGATCTTTCCCACATCAGGCAAGAGCCCCAGGAAACAGTACATCACTATTGGGCCAGATTCCTCGTTGCGATGAACAAGGTTAAGGACTGTCGTGAGGAAGACACGATCTTATTTTTCTGCAATAATTGCACGGACAAGGGAATCCTTAACGCCATAAATCGCCGTGAGATATCACGCTTCGCTGACTTGGCGTCCATAGTATGAAAGTACTATGCGATGGAAAGTGCCTGGAAAACCGAAACAAACTTTTGGGATAATCCGGCCCTAAATACGAACCCAGTCCGAAATAAAAGGGTGCACTGCCAAAAGACACCCGGGTCAACTACCAAAAAGCAAAAACCCTCTATAGGGCATGGAACCGTACTGGAGGGATGGCTCAATGGACCCTGTAAATTTTACATTACAGAGGGCGCCATACCAACACACAGCCTTAGAGCATGTTGGATACTCTGGCAGGTAGCCAAAAGTGGCGAGGATCTCCTAATTCCAGAAGCCACAGAGCACCATCCCAGAAATACCAATACGGAATTAACAGTCTTCGAGACCTTCGCATCCAACAATAGGCGAAAGCGAACACTCCGCAGCCTTGCCGAAATCTACCACGTGGCAAGAATAAACCCATGGAGTGACACGGCTATTACTTTCAATGCCAGTGACGAACCTAAATTCCGAATAGCTCGAGCACCAGCCGCACTGGTCCTCAGTCCAATTGTGGACGGCTTTCGACTCACCAAGGTACTCATGGATGGCGGCAGCGGATTAAACCTCATCTATGAGGAAACCCTTCAAAAATGGAAATAGACTGGAACCGCATGGAGCGAAGCAGCACAACCTTTAGAGGAATAATCCCCAGTCGGGAAGTGCGCTGTACAAGCAAAATCACACTAGATGTGGTGTTCGGCACGCCGGCGAATTACAGGTCCGAAGAGATTACGTTCCAAGTGGCCCTGTTCAGTAGCGGTTACCACACCCTATTAGGGCGGGAGGCGTTCACAATCTTTCAAGCCATACCCAATTACAGGTACATGAAGCTCAAAATGCCCGGGCCCAACGGAATTATCACTCTTGCTAGTGATCCGGACACAGCACTCCGCGCCAAAAACAAGACAGCCGCACTGGCCCTCGAGGCATTATCCGAAGCCCTAGCGGCTGAGGAACTGACTGCGCTGCGCTCCACGGTGAACAGGGACGATGTGATACTCGATAAGAGATCCAAGTCCATCTCCTTTAAACCGGCGGATGAAATAGTCAAATTCCAAGTCCATCCAACGGACCCTACAAAAACAGCTTCCATCGGGGAACAATTAAACCCTGACGTAGATGCCGCACTACGAGAGTTCCTATGCGAAAACTAGGACATTTTTGCCTGGCACCCTTCAGACATGCCAGGAATCCCACGCAGGCTGGCCAAGCATAGCCTCAATATTCTAAAGGGATTCAAGCTGGTCAAGCAGCCTCAATATTCTAAAGGGATTCAAGCCGGTCAAGCAGGCTAGCCAAGTTATTGGAGGCCGGATTCATTAGAGAAATAAAACATCCTGACTCGCTAGCAAACCTGGTGATGGTACCAAAGAAGGACAAATCCTGGCGCATGTGCATCAATTTTAAGGACCTCAACAAGGCTTGCCCAAAGGATCCCTTCCCCCTCCCCCGCATCGATCAAATTATCGACGCTACTGCAGGACATGATTCATTGTGTTTCCTCGACGCATACTCCAGCTACCACCAAATTAAGATGGCGGAGCCCGACCAAGCCACAACAGCATTCATCACACCATACGGCCCCTTCTGCTTCAACACAATGCCCTTTGGGCTCAAAAACGCCGGCGCAACATATCAACACATGATTCAGACAAGTCTAGCAAACCAAATCGGCAAAACAGTGGAGGCATACATAGATGACGTGGTCGTCAAAACCAAACATGTCGAATCTCTAGTAGACAACTTGAGGCTCACATTCGATAACCTCTGAACATATGACATCAAGCTCAACCCGGAAAAATGCGTTTTCGGTGTGCCAGCTGGAAAGCTCTTGGGCTTCATTGTATCCGGCAGAGGAATTGAAGCAAATCCGGCCAAGATCCAAGCTCTGTCACAATTGGATATCCCAACGGACCTCAAACAAATCCAGAAATTAACCGGATGTGTGGCGGCTCTAAGCCGCTTTATCTCCCGCCTAGGAGAAAAGGCATTACCCCTTTATCGCCTCGTTCGGCGCACCGAACACTTTGAGTGGACGGATGCCGCCACAGCCAGATTGGAAGAAATAAAAGCCATATTGGCAACCAACCTAGTCCTGGCCGCGCCAAACATTGGCGAACCAATGCTGTTATACATTGCCGCAACTCATCAAGTTGTGAGCGCAGTGCTCGTCATCGAACGAGAAACGGACGGACATAAATTCCCCCTTCAAAAGTCGGTCAACTATGTATCCACTGTCCTTGCTCCATGCAAGTCACGGTACTCGCATTATCAAAAGATAGCATACGCGGTATGCATGGCATCCCGGAAGCTGCGACACTACTTTCAAGAGTGTTCGATGACAGTAGCCTCGGAAGTGCCACTTAATGATTTATAAACAACCGCGACGCCATGGGCCGTATTGCCAAATGGGCCATTGAGCTACTCCCGTTCGACATAACTTACAAGCCACGGCGAGCCATTAAGTCGCAAGTATTGGCCAACTTTGTCGCCGAATGGACGGAAGCCGAACTCCCTAAAGAGTACGACGCATATTCCAACTGGATCATGCACTTCGGCGGCTCCAAAATGTTGGCTGGTCTGGGGGCTGGCATCGTTTTGACGTCCCCAACCGGAGATACAGTTCAATACATACTCCAGATAATGTATACGGACTCCAACAACGCACCCGAATATGAGGCCCTTCTACATGGTCTCCGGATGGCAGTATCCATGGGCATACAACGCCTAGAGGTGCGGGGGGATTCGAACCTCGCAATATCCCAAATAAATGGAGACTTTGATGCCAAGGATCCGAAAATGGCGTCTTATCGCAACGCCGTCCTAAAAATGTCAGCTCGGTTCGAGGGGCTCGAATTTCACCATGTAGCCTGCGAAAACAATCAGGCGGCAGACGTCCTCGCACGCATCGGTGCAAAACGCGATGCGATCCCCCCTAACATCTTTTTGGAGAGGCTTTTCAAGCCATCCGTGGTATGGGAAGGGGACACTGGCAACAACAAGCCTGACCCAACCGCAATGCCCGATACCGAACACTCTGACATAATCGGAGGCTCTGCCACCGAAATGACATCTTCAGCCCACGCTATAATGGCCGTCATCACCCCGTGGACAGAACCATTCCTGGCCTACTTAACTAGGCAGGAACTCCCTGAGGACCAAAACGAAGCACGCTGCATAGTGCGGCGATCTAAAGCCTACAGGGTCCATGAGGGAGAGCTTTATAAGAAAAGCACCACCGGAGTCCTTCAAAGGTGCATCTCCGATGAAGAAGGGTGGAAGCTTCTGGCAGAAATTCATGCCGGAATCGGCGGCCACCACGCCGCAGCCCGGGCCCTTGTAAGCAAGGCCTTCCGTACAGGTTTTTATTGGCCTACAGTCCAGGTAGACGCACTGGACCTGGTCCAACGCTGCGTGGGTTGCCAGCTTTTTGCAAACCAAAGCCATATGCCGCCCACCGCCCTCCACACAATCCCAATTACCTGGCCCTTCGCGGTCTGGGGGCTTGACATGGTGGGACCCCTTAAAGGAGGAACCCACAAGAAAAAATACTTGCTGGTCATGGTGATTCACCAAATGGATAGAAGCCAAGCCTGTTAAGACGGCCGAATCCGGACCGGTGATAGACTTCATATCCGGGGTCGTACACCGTTATGGCATCCCCCACAGCATCATCACTGATAACGGCACGAACTTCACGGCCAACGAGGTAAAACTCTGGTGCAAAAACATGGGCATCAAGCTCGATTATGCTTCCGTCTATCACCCACAAACTAACGGTCAAGTCGAACGAGCAAATGGTCTTATCATGAGCGGCATCAAACCCAGATTAGTGCGGTCCCTAAAGGAATCTAACACGCATTGGGTAGAGGAGCTCGACTCCGTACTCTGGGGGCTGCGGACCACGCCGAATCGCACCACCGGATACACACCATTCTTTATGGTATACGGCGCAGAGGCGGTTCTGCCCTGCGACATAATTCATGACTCACCTCGAGTGTGCATGTACGAAGAAAGAGAAGCCGAGCTCAATCGGCAGGACAGTTTGGACGCCCTGGAGGAGGAGCGTGACCTGGCAAAAGCCTGTTCCGCATTCTATCAACAGCAGGCTCGAAGATACCAAAGCAGAGAAGTACGGGCCAAAACTTATAATGTTGGCGAATTAGTTCTATGCCTGCCGGAGAAGAAAAAGGACAAACTCAAGCCCAAATGGGAGGGTCCCTTCATTATTGACCAAGTTCTGACTGGTGGAGCGTACCGTCTGCGGGATGCATCGGATAATCGACTCGAGCCGAACCCATGGAACGCAGCCAGACTCCGAAGATTCTACGCCTAGCGCCGGACTCTGTGTTTGTCTCCTTCCTCTGTCCATTTTTTATACACTATCTGTCTTTTATTTCTCTCCTTCTCCCCTTCTTTTCTCTCACAGCCTTTAAGGGCCAATTTGTGCCTTGTTTGCACACAACTGACGCGCTATCTGCGCTCATTATACCTGGGGGCTTCTTTCACAGAAGCTTATTCATTTATACGGGCTTCATGCCCAACACATGTGTTATCCTTCTGCATGTACCTTTTATTCACCATTATATGCATCAATATGACTTAAGTTTTGGCCAAGCTGGGTTGCCTGGCTCTTGTATTTATGCCCTACGTTCCTGTTAATTCGGCTAGGGCATAAGGGGAGCACCTCTGCGATTGTTACTGCCGGGTCAGCCGGATGTGTACCTCAGACTGGGTGAAGCCGAAAGCGAGCATTCTTAAGGGAATATTCGGTCGGTGAACAAAAGACGATTTTTTACCTACTTTCTATATATGCCCCCAGATGTTGTTTCCTGCGATTCTTTTTGCAGTTCGGACATGCACTTTAGGGCATGCATACCCAGGGAAAGGAACCCCTAACGGAACTATTCTCCCTGGAAGATGTTTCTTACTAACCATGTAATATAACATAACTAGTTGGGCACTTGTCTGTTCAAGCACTAATGACCCCTACGCCTGGTTTCCAAGCATGCCCCGATTCTTACATAACCGAGAGGGTCTTCGGGTACACTCCGGACTATCGGGTCCTGAGGTTGAAGCGAAAAGGTCCGCCATGACAAATGATCTACAATCCGACTAGAAGGCATTATACATGTCACTTTAATTACATAGTCAACTGGACTGACTAAATTCCTCTTCTATACCATCTAACAGGCTGTCTAGTCTAGAATCCAGTTGGGAATACTTTGCGGCCAATTCTACTTGCCCGTACACTAGGCTAACAGGGATCTCTTTCCCATCGGGCCCCACAGGTCCGACCTCGGCCATGTGGTTTGGGTCAGCCTTGGTATACCGCGTCTTCACCATGGCCCAGGCCTCCCTGGCACCTTGACGGCAGGCCGATATCTTCCATAATCGGAAGCACCGCCGTGCTCCCTTCAGCTTCTCTGCAAGCTTGCCAAGGCCTTCGGGCACGAAGATGGATGGCCATAAGACCTGGGCAATGCCTTGCATCACCTGCCGAACTCGTTCATGCAGTTGTAAGAGCTCGGGCAGAAGATCGCCCGCAGACCTGGGCATTTCTTCTGCGGGACGACCTGTTAGCATACCTACAGACGTAACTCTATTAGTCAACTTCTTCGCCGAACTCTTCTTAAAAGTTCATTTAAGCACTTACTGAAAATGCCGCGTCGAAGCCGCTGATTCTCCTTCACGGAGTTTGATAGTTGGGCACGAACATCCTTTAGTTCCACGCCCAGCTGGGTGTTGGCATCCTGGAGATTATTCTTCTCCTGCCTAACCCTCGTAAGCACGCTCTCGCCAGCCTTTAGCTGGCGTAGGAGATGTTGCTCATCCGGATTTCCTCCGGCGTCATCTACAATTTTATTGTCAGATTTGCACATATGCCGCACTCTACATGATACATATCATTGGAAACATATATTACTAGAGGGGGTCTTCTTGGACTCCTCTCCCGCGACTAGTGTGGCCTGAAGTTGGGCTTTGCACTCTTCAAGCTCATGGGACAATTGGGTATTCTTTTCTGTAAGAACCTGCATAACAAATGATCCTTAAATAAGTTATTCTAACTGTTTCAAGTCTCAGGGGCTACTACGATATATAATCATCAAATTCCCTCACCCGTATATCCTTTACATACTGGTCTGTGGCTCTGGCTAGACCATTTTGAGCAGCACGGAGGTATGCGTCTCCTGAATTGAAGGCATCAAATGCCTCTTGGGAGAAACAAGTGTCACGGAGAACGGCTCGGCGACGCCTGTGGTTCATGGCGCTCTCCACCTCTGAATTTGTGGCGGACATTCTGTCCACATCCTCTGTCGGAGGAGCATCCGGCGTGCGCCTCGTATTTGCTCCCGCTTCCGGGTCCGGCCTTGGAGCCTGACTGGTCGAGGCATGATTGGCAATATCTCCTGATATAGTCCGGCGAGCGTTCTTCTTCCTAAGGAAGCACGTGCGTTAATATGCCTTTAAAAACGATACCATGGAGTAAGAAGGCACGTCATACCGCTGCGTCGGTGTCTCAGTCCGGACTGCATTCCTTTTTAGCCTGCCCGGCCTCGAAGCCCCTTGTTGGCTAGTTGCTGTGGGCCCGGCATGATGTCCCGAGGGCCTTCCCTGTAAAACATCATTGGTGTACAATAAGCAAAGTGCACAGGGACGAATCCTTGTCAAAATGTTGGGACTTTTGGCCTCAATTACCTACGAAGCTGGGAGCAGCCCAGGCTAATCGGCTATAATAGCTACCAAGGCATTATCGCTACTTAATTGGTGAAATACCCTATCAATTAGCTCCACAGATATGTCCGGATCCTCTTGGGAGGCCGGGTCGAGGGACCGCTCCGGATCCTCTGGTTGTGGAGGCGGGCTGCTGATCTCCCTTACAGCCTTACGCAGCTCCTGCGTTGAAATCGCAAGGTAAAATACTTAACTGTGGGAATATGGAACGGATGGGCATGAAAAGTGTCGACTTACCTAGCTCGGAGGATTGTACATAGAAAATCCGCCCTGTGGATTGACACGGAGGAATTCCTCCTCTTCTCCCTTATACAAATCGGACAAGATTTTTGCTAGAGCTGCGGTCGAGTCCGGCCCCTTGCGGCCGCAGCGGGTGGCGTCATCCTCCCCGTTGAACTCCCACATGGGGTGGCCTCGATATTGAAGCGGCTGCACCCCCCGCATAACCCATATCGCCATGACTTCGATCATGGCCAGTCCTGATTGAGCCAATAACTTTATCCGGCTCATCAGGTAAAGAACGTCGCTGTCATCTTCCTCCTGGGGGCTCCGTGGACGCCAGATCAGGCGCTTCTTCAAAGGAGCATTATCGAACTCAGGAAGGCCGATCTGAATAGGATCCGGAAGGGGGACGTATTCTATATAAAACCATTTTGAAGGCCAGTATTCGGATGTCTTCTTCGGGGTTCCGGATAGATATCCGGTCCCGGTGATGCGCCATACTTCGGCTCCGCCCACTTGATATATTGACCCCCTCTGAGAATGGGGCACAAGGCAGAACAACTTCTTCCACAGTGCGAAATGAGCCTCGCAGCCCAAAAACAGCTTGCAAAGGGCTACGAAGCCCGCGATATGCAGTATGGAGGCAGGCGTAAGGCTGTGCAACTGGAGGCCGTAGAACTCCAGGAGCCCCGGAGAAACGGATGAATTGGAAATCCGACTCCTCTTATCAAATAAGGGACAAGGCATACCCGCTCTCCCTTGGAGGGATTGGGAAGGCTCTCCGCTTGCTCTCCGCCATTGTAGGTGGTGAGCCCGGCTCGAACCGGGACCATATACGCTGGGGGGAGAAATCCCTGGGTCTGAAGATTCACTAGTTGGTTGTGCGGGACGGAACACCTCTCCCAATCTCCGGGCTTGGGGCTGGAGGAACGAGAGGAGGAGCTGCGTCGACCGGCCATGATAGAATGGGTTGCTTCCGGGTGCGCTCCGATGAATGCTCGCTAAGGGGGGAGGGTGTGGTTTGGATCTGAATCCTCGTCTCTTTAAGAGAGAGCTCATTTGCATAGCTAGGGGGGTAAGTGTAAAAACACCCTGGCTCTTCACATTCGCTTGACACGAGGAAGGTGGCCATTATTGGGTGTGGAAGCCAAGGAGTGCAACAGTTACAAGAAGCCGGACACTATTTAACAGGTATTTGGAATTAGGAGAAGAATCCGTAGGACAAACATCTTCATACACAATCATACCATAGGCTAGCTTCTAGGGTTTAGCCTCCTTGATTTCGTGGTAGATCTACTCTTGTACTACCCATATCATCAATATTAATCAAGCAGGAGTAGGGTTTTACCTCCATCGAGAGGGCCCGAACCTGGGTAAAAACATCATGTCCCTTGTCTCCTGTTACCATCCGCCTAGACGCACAGTTCGGGACCCCCTACCCGAGATCCGCCAGTTTTGACACCGACAGTGAGGAAGAAGGGGAGTTGGGGTTTTCTGTAGGAGTGAGGTCAGGAATTTGGGGGTACGAGTGGAGTGAGCTGACGTGAGGTGGGTGGGAGCGAGGAGGAAGAAGAGCACCCAGGTTTTTATTTTGGGGGTGGGGGTGGGGGCGGTGTGCTGGGTAGCGCCTCTCATTCAGTAAATATATGGGCTTTTGAATTGATTTTACTATTTACTAGTGTGTATGGGCTGTTTTGTCTTGGGACCCGAGAAACAATTACTACTAGTACAGTGGAGACACTCTACAGCTACCCAAAAAAACAATTACTACTAGTACAGTGGAGACACTCTACCGCTTCTGGCTCCTCCTAGGTCATTGAAACGTCTCCCTCTACTGAATGCCGTTATACTTTTGTTCACCGACATGCGGGCCAGGCAGCGCGCGAGCCCAAATGCCATCCACCAAATTAGAAGGCAGTATGCAGGCAGAGAGTCACCCCAGTCGTAGCGCGGCAGTAGCGAGCCGTCGTATCACAAAACCCCACCTCCCTGCAGTCTAAGTTTGACGGACGAACAACCATCATTTCACTCTTCGCTGAATCCCCTTCTCCCTCACCGTCTTGAAGAAAGGCAACACTTGCATCTTCCACTGTTCTTCTCTCCGAACGAAGGGAAGGAAAGAGGATCCATGATGTTGGTATATTTTCGTTCAGAGGAAAAAAAAAGAACTTTTGCAAAGCAGTAACCGATCCTCACTCTTTTTTGTTTCATTGTCATTGCGATTGTGTTTTCGTTTCAGTGGTCTCCTAGTATTCGTCAGTTTCATGATGGACCAAGGAGAACCAGGCAAAGATCTGCCGATATTGGAGCAGACGCGGGAGGGTGATCCCCACGAGACAGAGAGCTCCAAGAAGATGGTGGCAACCACCGAGGCGACCCCAGATACTGAGATGGTCAACGCCCCATTTGAGGTTATAGCCCCCGTGGCACTGCAGGAGCAGTTTTCCCCCTTCGAGGATGTGTCACCCCCCCCTGCTGAGCTGCCCAAGGTGATTTCCTTCTTTGCCGATCTCGATTGTGGTTTTTCATCTAAGTATGTGGTAATTTTTTTAGAAAAGGAAGTATGTGGTGATTAATAATGCAAAATTGTATTAGCTTCGATGCCATGGTATACGTAGTGGTTTAAATAACTTGTGTTTCTTATACTGAAAAGTAATTCAGAATTTGTTTCTGTTTCAATTAGAGCCCTGATGCAGACAAGGATTGTGTGGTTGTACATGTCACTCGCTATGAGGCGGACGACCTGAATATACGCACTAGGAAAACAGAGTTCTTAGGCTGTTGGATCCTGGAAGCCATTTGCGGTTATACCAATGAAGAGTTGTATTCCAGCCTCACTGTTGTCAGGCGTGTTGTCCAGGGTGTACTGAAGCACAAGAAGTTCAAAGCTACTCCTTCGTTTGTGAGGAATACTGTTCTTGTCAAGCTTACGCAGGAAGATGACGTGGCATGCCTCCACAAACAAGTTTATCAGTGGCAAGGCCACAAGGTTGTCTTCATGAAGGTTCACAGGATTGAGCTGCTGCGGGACGTCCTCGGTGATGTTCATGGCAAGGTCCGTCTTGTGTCCAGCCCAAATTAGATCGAGGCATGAAATAGTTGCCCAGCTAGTGTTTAATAGTAGTTTGGATTGTGTCTATTTATCCGAACCTTGCCTGTTATCGACCCCTCTGGGGCTAGTACTCTATTTGAATCAGTCTATGGGAACTGCTGCTACTTTTGTGTGCCCGTGAATCATGTGAGAACCATCGTAATTGTTGCTGAAACAGATGCGTCCTCACTAGTTTTTTCATGAATATGGCATGGTAAGACATAAGTTGTCACGGTTTATCATACGAGCAGTGTGTGTTTTGATGAAATAGAGAACTCGTTCGAGAACCGTGCGCTGACGTATACATAAGTACTTGTAAACACTGTTGGTGCTACCCCACTTGTAAGCAGTTGTGCAAAACACGGCACATTGGCTCAGCTCGCTTCAACACTAGGCTATCGACCAGCTAACAATCAACAATCTGTTGTCTGACATATAAGCAACTATGTATCTTGTTACTGTGGTTCATGCAGTTAGTTGAGGCCACAATGTAATAAATTCCAAACGTTCACACGCTAGTCCAGCGCTCATGTGGAACACTCACATTAAACTCGTCTTCATAAAAAACTTGAAAAGCATAAGTTAAGCAATTTTATACATCTCAATGATTCATAGAACATATCAAACATATACTACTTCACAGCAAAAGACAAAGTTGTGAGAAGGTTTACAAATCAGGAAAAAACAAGCAAGGCTTCTCTCTGAGCAAAGGGCCTCCCGGCAGGCTTAAATTTCCTGGAGTTCACTCTGGTTTTTTCTTGTTGCCACCATTCAGGGTTAGGTTCTCTCATTCCAGAATAACCAATTATAATTGTGGTCTCAGCTGGAATGCTGAACTGAACCATGCAGTGTACTGACCAGGTGAAATTCTTGTGCATTCCAATAAATTTAAGCACCGCTATTTGCAGAAATAAGCAGACCACAATGCCTCTTGTCCGCGCACCTGTCCAAAAAACCACCGTGCAGCCGTGCCAGCTAGTCCTTGGTCCATGGATGAACTGGTAGAAAGTGCATTCCGGAATAGGATCAGTTGTTTTCGCTCGTCCCTGCACTGCAATCAGGAAGTAAAACGTACGAATTAGCTTCTTTTAGATTGCGTTGGTCATTCTACCTAGTTACTACCAATGTAGGGTACCTTGAAGACGGGAGGTTAGACGAAGGCAACGAGGGATAGCCATCTCATTTTGCGCAGTTGTACTAAAACTGAGGTGTGTGCTTTTGATTGCGCGGATAGAAACGATACGGAGATAGACATCCCAAAACGATATGGAGACAGACATCCCTATTTGCGCAAATAAGAAATATGGTTATTTAAACAGTGACAGATATTACTACTTTCCCCCGTTTCCTATTAGAACCAAGTCCTAGATTCATGCTACAGCTTTCCCACTTTCTTCCCTGTTTGAACCAACGCTTTGAGTCGACTGTATGAAATAGCTTTACTTCTAATAATAGTAGAAGTCTAGGTGGCTTTGGAACAGCGGACGGAAGTAGAAAAGGATCCACACGAAGGGAGCTGGGGTAGTAGAGCAAGGCAGCTTTCGAAGGAATATATACCTGAGGGTCATCGGCATGTCGCAAAGACGGCGTCGGGAGACCGCATCTTGGCCACAATACCGCAGGGAGGAAGAAGGGGTCGGAGGCCCTCCCGAGCCGGCGCTCTCTCGGAGAGAACGGCACGGCCGCCAATCGAGACGCGCGGGCAGCCGTTGGTCTCCTCCCTCGCCGCCGACGATAGCGTGAACGATGCACCTACACCCCTGCCCCGGTCGAGGTTGTCCGGACGGATTTGTGACCAGCCGTGAGCTGAGAGAGAGTGTGGCCACCTATGTGTTTCTTAGATCTGGAGAGCATGAGAGAGTGAACGAGAGGAACCCTAGTAAAGCAAGCGCTAAGGCTCCTACTTTTATATATAGTGGAGTGATTTCGTTGTACCAGCTTAGAAAAAATGCGCTCCTACGTGTACCCGCGAGTGGGTGTGAGAGAACTAGTGCGTGCATGCATCGCTTCTCTTCATGAGAGTACAATATACTATGCCCAAAGAAAGTTCGCCCCAAGAGTAATAGTACAAGTGTGTGACGTGTGAGCTAAAATAAAATGTGCTCACCGTCTTTTGTTTTTTTAGAAGTTCTGAGGGTAGGGTGTGAAGAGCACATATGTGCGTGGCGTCTACCTACAGATAGACGGTGGGTGCGACGTGCGAGTCTGCGAGAGGACTCGGGAGAGTCGTGACTCATGAGGGTGCGTGTGCGTGAGAGAGAGGGGGCACATATCAATGCAATGCATGTGTCCGTAAATCATTATCGGACAAACGTTTGCCACAAGCCTTTTCCTGACGAACGCCGTAAGAACCGTTAGATCGGCATCCGACAGTGTCAGTTTTGCCATGTAATTTAATAGAATAGCCACTCCTCCTACACACAAATCTTCCACGTGAGTGTTAGCAACTGCCGTATGCTCCCTCCGTTTCGAAATGCAGTGCATATAGCTTTATTGAAAATTCGAACCTCGCAAACTTTTACCGAGTTTTCGTGTACCAAATTGCACATGTAGAATACCATGTATATGTCATTTCATTCATCTTCGAGAGGTAACTATAAAGTTGGGTGAGGAGTCTACAAAGAAAGACCATGATATCACCCGCAACAATTTCAAGCATCCTTTAGTGTCGAGGAATATCATAGGAACTCTATATGATATGTTTTTATAGGATTTTTTTCTTTAGAGCCAATTGGTTCATAGGAATAGATTCATATACTCCACATTTCAAAGGAAATAAACATGATATCATTTCTATAGCTTTAGAGCCACTTGGTTCATATGAATGGATTCCTATACTCCCTTAATTTCAAAGGAAAATAAACATTAGCGTCTATTCAATAGAAAAGTTCCTATGATATGAACCAAATGACATCTCTTTTCTAATCCCTCCTCATAGGAATTGAGATACATGTCATCTCTAGATTCAATAGAAAAATTCCTATGATGTGAACCAAATGACATCTCTTTTCCAATCCCTACTCATAGGAATTGAGATGCTCCATGTCATCTCTTTCCCGACAACTTCCATGTATACATCTTCTATTCCTAAATAGATAGTACAACCCACTAGTAGCTTTCTCCCAGAACATGCAACTATGGAACAAGAACTATATAGTGTGCCAATAACTTTGAAAGATGGTCGCTAGATGAAGCTAACCCGACAGTGCAGAGATAGGCAAATCCGAGCACTACTGGCCGTTGGATATCATCAACATTCCACCAGATCTGCCACATGTACAATTTAGAAGACTCCATGGTTGAACTTAAGCATAATGCACAAACCTCAAAACACAAGCACTTCTCCTTTGTTCTAGAATCTTCTATATCATAATTGATTATTTTTTCTAAATGAATTGCCATTATTTGTTTTTTACTTTATGATTTACTCCCTCCGTTCCAAAATAGATGACCCAACTTTGCACTAACTTTGTACAAAGTTAGTGCAAAGTTGGGTCATCTATTCAGGAACGGAGGGAGTACAATGCACAACCCCATGAATCTTAACATTTTTATAAAACTTATTGATTTTGAATGAGATATAAGAACTAAACGAACATCTACATCATGCATATATGACTCAAAGCTTTACATGCTATAGTGTGTATTTATTCATAATTTGGTTTTGAAATCTCATGCGTTCAATACATGTGTACCTTACTAGTTTTGAGTAGAGTAGCAAATTTCACGCGGCCCCGGGTATATCAAAATGCATGGCCCATGCATCATTGCCTTGCGGTCGAACCTACGTCCACAATTTTTTGTACGTACTATATCTCCACTGGTCCCCGAACCCAAAATGTTGCCTCGTTCCTGTAAAACCAAGCGGCCCACACATATTTAAGGTGTCGGCTCGAACCCGTTTACTACGACATGGCCCCGCACGCCGTAGTACTCCTACAAACCCTACCGCCGCACTCATCATCGGTTTTCTTCAAGAGGACGAGGGAGAAGCCGATTTGTAGTGGAGGCGCTTTAAAAAAAGGATCTATAGTGGAGACCCCTACCCTAGGGTGCCCTAGGTAGCTGCCGCACGCATCATTATTTTCTCTTTTCTTTATGCTCTTGCGCCCAATAGTGAAATGATGGTTGCTTCGTCCGTCTAGCTTAATGCGGGAAAGGTGGGGCTTTGTGACTTGACCCCTCGTCGCTCATTTTCTACTACTGCGGCGCTACGACCGGGGTGGCTCCAATTCCAATCGCTGCTCCGAACTGTAATTTGGTGCATCGCACGTGCAACAAGACGGTGGATGAGCCACATGTCGGCCAAAGGGGTCCTGTTAAGTGTGTCGCCATTTCGTGTGCGGACTGACCCTGCTTGAGTTGCTACACCAACACGACAGGAGCAGCCTACCACTTGATTTTGCTCCTTGGTGAATCCCGACTATATTGATCTAAAAAGATACGTGCTGAACTACCCTCTCCGTCTCGGTTTTTTTATTTTTAGGCATCTCAGTTTATAGGGCCTGCACGTAGTTCTAGGTCATCCATTTGACTAACTAAATATGAGTTACTATGTCACAAAAAGTATATCATTGGATTCTTAAGCGGATGTAGTTGTATTTAAAAGTCGAGGTGTCGGGGAAACTGATCCACGAGCACCTATGGGGACCGAGCCCCTTACGGTTCGGCGGGGGCGGAGATCGCACAAAGAGCAGATCGAGGCGAAGCACATGAGCAGTTTACCCAGGTTCGGGCCGCACGGATGCGTAAAACCCTACTCCTGCATTTTGGATTGTATTGAGTTCTTGCTCGGGAGCGCTGAATGCTACAGTACACACCAGCAGCTAACGAGACCGAGCGTGAGTGTTCTTCTGTTCTGTTTTTTTCTCTACGTTGCGCATGGGCCTCCTTTTATATGCTCAAGGGGTCACCGACAGGTGGCAACGTAGACAAGGGTAAAAATGGAAAGGTGCTGCGGTTGGTACAGCTACCTGTACAGTGTATCATACCTAACCCTGATGGCAGGGGACAAGGGCATTAAATGCCCATCTGCGTCGCCCAATAGTGCAAAAAAAGGGACCGTCAGGGACGCCACCGTTCGCCATGATGGCTATCTTGTCAGCGCCGCTTGCCACCGCATACCGCTGGCTGCACAGCCTCCCGCCACGTACGCCTGGAAGGGTCCCAGAGCGGCACGTTGGCGGGTGTGCTGGAGCGTGGGTACGGAGTGGTAGCTTGTCGCGGCAAATGCCTTGCCGCGGTCATTATCTTGTCGCGTCCGGGAGCTCGCTGCTCACCGGGCCTTGCCGGGACGCGTGGCGCATCGCGGCAAGTTCCTTGAGATGCCTTGGTTGGCCTTCCCGGCAAGCTCCTCTTGCCGGGGTCTTGTGCCTTGAGTGGCCTTCCCGGCAAGCTCCTCTTGCCGGGGCCTTGTCTCCTTGGCTTGAATACTTTGTTCTTGAATGGCTCCAAAGGAACCACGGAGGACCTTGGCGGTCACCCAGAAAGCCTTGCCGCGGGGTGCTGCGACTGCCCGTGCACAAGTTCGGGATACTAGGGTACCCCTACTCTAGTACACCGACAGGAGCCCCCGGGCCTGGGCCATACACGGTGCCGAGCGCTGTTGGGCCAGGCCCAAAACAGGGCACGGGCACGCGCGGCCTGGGTTACGCCGTATCTTTCTCCGTATCCACCGCGCCCTCCCCAAACGGCACACGTCGATTGCGGCGTCGTGGGAGAGATCGTGGGTGGTTTCTTTATTCGGAAAGGCGGAACGTCCGCCCCCTCCCTCCTTATAAGCAGGGGAAACAGGGGCAGTTCGCCCATCCGCCGGTTGCTATTCCAACCTCGAAAATCTCCGCCACTCCCCTTCTTCCCAAAGCCGAAAGAGAGCGGCGCTCCGCCCCCCATCGCCACCAGCACCACCGACGCCGTCGACCTCCCTCACCACTTCCGCCATGGCTCCGAAAACCGGGAAGGGGAAGGCCGTGAAGTCGGCCGAGGCGCAGCGGCTCGAGGCGCTGCGAAAGGGGCGGGCTATCTTCCCCCCAAAGCTTGCCGCGAGGGAGCTGAGGGAGTACTACTACCTCTTCTGGTCGACGGAGACGCGGGCTCACCCGCGCACGAAGGTACTTCCAGCCGCCGCTTGGAAAATGGCTCCGACTGGATATCCCTTTTTTGCCTTGTTCTTCTGCTGCGGGCTCTGCCCGCCTTTCTCTGAATTCTTCTGTGATATCATGAACACCTACAGGTTCCGCCTCCTTGTCTTCACCCCCAATGTTGTCCTGACCATGGCAGTTTTCGCACATCTCTGCGAAAACTTTGTCGGAGTCCATCCAAATATAGCCCTTTTTCGCCACTTCTTTATGCCCCGAGTTGAGAGAGGAGAGCCTTTGTCCAGCGGAATCGCCTGGATCTCAAAAGCCGGCAAGAAGGAAGCTTATCTGGAGGGAGAGCTCCGCAGCAAGTGGGAGGAATGGAGAGCAGACTGGTGCTGGGTCGTCGAGGAGAATCCGCAGCCGTTTACCCCCCAGCGCCAAACTGCAGTGGTGCGCGGCAGCGATTGGAGCAACGTGGCCCCTGAAGACGACAGGCTGAAGATTTCCGTCGCCCGGATCCAACGCCTCAGGCTTGCCGGGCTCACTGTAGGCGCCGTTGGCGCAGATTTCCTTCGCCGCCGCATCGCCCCCCTGCAGGAGAGGATGGGACCCGCCTGGGAGTTCAAGAATGCGGCGGATATCATGAGGCTGCGTCCGGGCCTCAACTTCAACTTCACTATTCTGGAGCTCAACGCGATGCTCCAGGAGCTGTTCAAGCACGACCCTAAGCATCCCGAAGTGTTCAGGTTGTCGCAGGGTGTCGTTCCACTGTGCAACAATTCCTCGCTCAGCCGCATCCGTGCAATGATGCCGCTGTGCGACTCGCATGGAATTAACCCAACTTGGCAAGAGCCTGCAGACGACGTCGTGCAGGCGTTCTTAGGTGGCTTGGTAGAGATGTCGATCCGCTCCGACGAGCAGAAGGGCCTCATTCGCGCCACCACCGATGAGGAGGTGAAGCGCATCGCCACTAGGCTGGAAGAGGCGACGGCAGCCGCAGCCGCGGGCGAGTTTGGATTCACCGTGGAGGAGGCAGAGGCAGTGGAGGCGGCAAGCCTTGCCGAGCGAGAGGGGCTTGCCAGCGAGGAAGAGCCTGCCGGGCATGACGTCGAGTCGAGCGAGCCCGCCGAGGATACGAGCGGCACGCTGGAGATCGACTCCGCTTCCTCCTCACCTTTGGGCAGCTTGCCGCAAGCAGAGCCCCCAGCTCCACCAAGAAGGCGTCTCCGCAAGGCCGGGGACGTAGTGGAGCGGCAGACGAGTCGACAGCCGTCGCGCCGCGCGACACGCTCCACCGCGGCAAGTTTTGTGGCCGCGGGAGCACCTCACGCTGCTGCGGCAACTGGAGTGGGGTCTTCCCGGACCGCCGCTTCTGCTCCTGCCAAGCGGCCAAGGGAACCTACTCCTCCGCCTCCTCGCGCCGGAGGTGGGCCAGGCTTTGACTTCTCCGCGCTCAGCTCCGACGAGGAAGAAGAAGAGTAAAATCCTTGTTGTACTCGTTTTTCTTCAATTCTTGTTGTTTTGTCTTGTAACTCATTTGCCTTACTCTGAACTTATTCCTTTTTAGGACTCTGGCCCAGAGAGCGGCAAAGAGAGCCAAGGTCCCATTGATTATCATCGAGGACGAACCCACCGTGACAGCAGGGGGTGCGTCCGAGACAACCTTGCTGGACCCGGCAACTGTTCTTCAGAGCAACCCCCAACGCAGCCCCCAGCGTAAGTATATGGTTTGCTCCCCGCTGTTAGGCGCGCATGGATACTCTTTGTTTGCTGATATCTGACTATTGGTTTGTGTAGGAGCAGAGCAGCTCTACCAGGAGCGTCCGGAGACTGCCCCTGACGTGCCATCTGCTTCGACTACACCGCCAAGGGAGAGTTCTTCGGCAAGGGAGAATCCTCCGACAAGGGAGAGCTCTCCGACAAGGGGGAGTTCTCCGGCAAGGGAGAAGTCTCCGGTAAGGGACAACACCAGCGGCCCCCTGGCGGCGGAGACCACAGCTGCAGAGTCCGGTACAGGTAAACCTCTTGCTTCGAAACTTCCCTTGGGTTCTTCTTTGTTTGATCTTGTTTTTGGATATTTGCTTGACTTTTCTTCCTTCTCCGGCCGTCAGACCCATCTGCTACGGAGCCGATGGAGACCGAGGTTGCTGTCGACGATGCCGCTGCCACCGAAAAAGTGGCCGGCGCTGATGATCCCGCCGGCGAAGAGGCCGCCAACGCTGCCGCCGCAGCAGCTGGCGATGGGCCTGGCGATCGCACTGACGGCCCTGAGGCTGCAGGAGCGCCAGGCGCTACACCGACCGCCGACCCTTCCGCCGCTGCCGCAGCGTCAGGCTCCAAAGAGCCCCAGCCAGGCGTCTACTTGAAGGCCGGCAATGGCGTCTTCATCAACCTCCCCTGGGCGTCAATGTCCAGGGCGCCGGTCGAAGGAGAAAGCTTCGACGGAGAGGTGCTCGCCTCCGCCGGGCTGACGCTGGTTGACGCGCCAAGCAGCAGCAGCGGCGAGCCCGAGGAGGAGTGGCTGCTGCAGAAGCTGTTGTCGCTCTACCGCGCTCGGCAAGCCAAGCTGGAATCCCGCGAGGCGCTTGCCGCGAAGGCGGGAGCAGACATTGAGAAGCGCGCGGAGGAGCTCCGAGATCTCAACCAGGCATCTCTTCGGTCCCTGGCGGAGGAGCGGGAGCAGCTCGCTGAGGCGCAGAATGCCTTCCTCCTCGAGATGGCTGACGTCAAAGAGCAGCAGTGGCTTGCCGCTGAGAAGCTGTCTGCACAGGAGGGCGAGCTAGCGCAGCGGAAGATCAACCTCGATAGCCACGAGGAGGAGCTTGCCGCGCGCGAGCGAACATTCGGCGGAGCTCTCAAGCAAGCATAGGACGCTGCCGCAGCTGCCGAGGCCGCCAAGAAGGAGCTCGAGACGAAGGTGGCGCAGCTGGAGGCCGATCTCAAGGCGAGCGGCGAGGAGCTTGCCGCGCTCAAGCGTGAGCGGGAGAAGGGCGCCACAGCCTCTCAGAGCTGCAGGTCCGTCTCGCCGAGAAGGGCAAGGAGCTCAGCGCCGCCAAGGACTCCAACGCAGATATTGAGTTGAAGCTGACCACTTTGACCAAGACGCTGGACGGCGCCAGGGAGCAGGAGGTGGCCTTGAAGAAGGAGATCAAGGCCGACAAGGCGCTGCTGGAGAGTGTTGCCGCCACCCAGAACACTTTTAGGGAGACTGTGGAGCACTGGACGGAGGGTCTTGTGAATGTTGCCGCAGACATTGACAGGGAGCTGGCGCAGCTGGGGATGGAGGATCTCGAGTATCCCTCCGATGAGAACCTCCCATCCAGCGCCAAGCTCACCTTGTTCTTCAAAGGCGTGGCGACGGCCCTCCAGCGACTCCGGGAGAGGATCCCAAAGCAGCTGGCCGACGAGTCACGCGAGATCTGCACGGGAGCTCTTCAAAAGGTGTTGGTGAAGGTGGCCTTCCGCAACCCGGGCCTCAACCTCACCAACGTCCTCAAGTCCCTGCCGCCGGATGTTGGTCTGGAGGCGCTCAAGGCCCTTGTCGCACCTATTGTGGACAAGGTGAGCGGGATCAAGAGGGTTGAGGGCGATCGTGTAGACTAGGCCGCCCGTTTTCTTCTTTTCTTGTCGTTGCTGGTCATGTTATGAAAACAATCTATTAGAGCCGCGACAAGCTATCTTGTAATATAACTCTATTTTGGGTAGTGATTGCAATGTTATTTCCTTTACTTGATTCCTTCCTTTGTACGTTTTTGCCTTACGCTTTTAGGGAACTTGCCAGCACAGGCACCTTAGCGGCGAGCGCTGAGTGCGGGACGTCAGCAGTCTGCTGGCGGTGCCGTTACCGACAAGAAACCTTGTCGCAACTAGTCGTAGCTCACTTAAGTTGTTGAGCGGACTCGAAACAAAGTAAGGGCGCAACTCTAGTCGCAGCACACTTAAGTTGTTGAGTGAACTCGAAACAAAGTAAGGGCGCAACTAGCCACGAGCTGGTTCCTCCGCGCACAGGTTTTCCATACAAAGCATGGTCGTTCAAGGAAGATAACTTAAAAATTTAAAAAAAAATCTGATTGCTCAAACTTTGTCAACTTAGCTTTTCCGTTGTTTGCTTTCTGGCAAGGCGAAACTTTCTTGAACGACGCCTGGTCCATACCATTATCTTCTCCTTCCCCCCCCCCCCCGGCAAACTTGTGGGCGAGGGAACCTTCCTTTCCTTGAGAAAAAAGAAAGAAGAGAAAATAAAGATATGGAGCCTTATGGCTCGTTATTGCTTACCGCGGGTTGGCGCTGCACAAAGTGTCAGATAACTCATGCAATAAAAATAAAAAGCATGAAATTGACAAGATGTGCGGAGCACATGAGCTTTATTTATGCACAGGGTCTGCGCCTGGCTTTGTACAAAGGATTACATGCAACAGCGGCAAGACTTGTACAAAAGGTGGTTGCCGGAACAGGGTCCGGCAACCGCGCCTTACGGGTAAAATTTACGAAGATGCTCAATGTTCCAGGAGTTGCTCACCGGAATGCCATCTTCGGTCTCAAGGCGGACAGCGCCAGACCTAGTGACTCGTTTCACCCGGTAAGGGCCTTCCCACTTTGGCGTCAACTTGTTGGAATTCTTGGCGGACTGAACGCGCCAAAGAACAAGGTCGCCTTCCTCGAGACTTCTGGCGTTAACTTTGCGGCTATGGTAGCGGCGCAAAGCTTGCTGGTAGCAAGCAGCTCGCACAGCAGCCTGAAGACGGTCCTCCTCAAGGAGCAGCGCGTCATCTTGTCGCAGCTGCTCTTGCTCAAGCTCATCATAAGCGAGCACTCGAGGTGACCCGTATACGAGTTCCGTGGGGAGAACTGCCTCTGCTCCATAGACTAGAGCGAAAGGTGTCTGGCCAGTGGCTCGATTTGGCATCGTCTTGATCGACCAAAGAACCACCGGCAGCTCCTCAATCCAGTTTCTTCCGCACTTGTGCAGCCTGTCGAAAGTCCTGGTCTTAAGCCCACGCAGCACTTCAGCATTTGCCCTCTCCGCTTGACCGTTGCTTCTGGGGTGAGCAACAGAAGCGAAGCAGACCTTGGCGCCAAGATCTTGGACGTACTGCATGAAGGTGCGGCTCGTGAACTGCGTACCGTTGTCGGTGATGATCCTGTTAGGGATCCCGAAGCGGCAAACAATCGACCTGAAGAACTTGACTGCTGACTATGCTGTCACCTTCCTCACTGCTTCCACTTCCGGCCACTTTGTGAACTTGTCGATTGCAACGTACAAGTACTCAAAGCCCCCGACTGCTCGGGGGAAGGGGTCGAGGATGTCGAGCCCCCAGACCAAAAATGGCCAGGATAAAGGGATCGTCTGGAGAGCTTGAGCTGGCTGGTGTATCTGCTTGGAATGGAACTGGCACGCTTCACACTTGGTTACTTGTGCAGTTGCATCCTGGAGGGCTGTCGGCCAAAAGAAACCTTGCTGGAATGCTTTGCCGGCAAGTGCTCTTACGCCAATGTGGTGACCACATATGCCTCCATGTATCTCTGCCAACAGCTTTTGTCCGTCTTCCCGGTGAATACACTTCAATTTCACACCGTTGAGTCTTCTTCTGTACAGTGTGTTGTTGACAAACTGGTACATACTTGACTGTCGGGCTACTCTTTCCGCTTCTTCTTGCTCTTCGGGAAGTTCTCCTGTCTGAAGGAAACGGACAATCTGTTGTGCCCATGCTGGAGCTTGCGGCTCAACAACAAGGACTAAAGGCACATCTGCTGCTGTGGGAACATCCGCTTCTACGGCGAGAACCTGCGGCTTAGCCGGAGCTTGACGTTCCCCGGCAAGCTTGCCGGAGCAAAACTTGTCGGGAGCGTCTGCTTCAACGGAACAAACCCTGGGGTTTGCCAGAGCAGACTGCTCCCCAGCACTCTTAGTGTTGATCTTGGGGACCTTCTTGGCGGCGGCTTCGGGAAGCTTTGCCGGAAAATAGTCACCAGAAATCAACTTCCTCTTCTTGCTCTGTCCAGTTGATGGCGTTACAGACGGTTGAGTCAGCTTGAGTACAAAGATCCCTGGTTCCACAGGTAACTTAAGTGTTTCGCACTTTGACAGGCCATCGGCAATGTCGTTCTGAGCTCTTGGAACATGTTCCATCTGTAGGCCGTCAAAGTGCTCTTCTAGCTTTCTCACTTCATCAACGTAGGCTTCCATCAACGGACTCTGATAATCCTTATTCACTTGGCGGACGACAAGCTGCGAGTCACCCCTGACAATGAGCTTCTTGATCCCAAGGTCTGCCGCGATCCTGAGACCGGCAAGCAAACCTTCATACTCTGCAGTATTGTTTGTTGCTTGCTCCTTGGGAAAGTGCATTTGGACTATGTACTTGAGGTGCTCTCCGGTGGGTGTGACAAGCAGCACGCCAGCACCGGCGCCTTGCAGCGAGAAGGCACCATCAAAGTACATCAGCCACTCTTTGCTTGCTTCCTTGACGGGGATGCTCGTTTCTGGAATTTCTTCATCTGGTGTTGGCGTCCACTCTGCTATGAATTCTGCCAATGCTCTACTTTGGATAGTTGAAGTGCTCTCAAACTTGAGGCCAAAGCTTGACAGTTCCAGTGCCCACTCAACAATCCTGCCTGTTGCTTCTGGATTCTGCAGTATCCTCTTCAGCGGAAAACGAGTGACAACTGTGATCTCATGTGCTTGGAAGTAATGGCGCAGCTTTCTCGAGGCCATGAGAAGGCCGAAAAGCAATTTCTGCACACCAGAGTACCTTGACCTAGCCCCCTGCAGAAGGGAACTGACAAAGTAAACTGGGCGCTGCACCATTCTCTTCTGTATCTCCTCACGCGCCTGCGCGGATCCATCTTTGTCGGGACCAGAGCTTGTCGGGGAAGCCCCCTGCTTGTCGCTGGATGCGCTTGCCGTGGTTGCTGGCTCATCATCTGCCTCCCTCTCCGCTACTAACGCAGCACTAACCACTTGATTGGTTGCCGCCAGATACAGCAGCAACTTCTCTTGTGGCTTAGGTGCGACAAGTATTGGAGTGGAGGACGGGTATCTCTTCAAGTCTTGCAGCGCAGCCTTCGCTTCCGGAGTCCATTTCATTGGACCTGCCTTTTTCAATATTTTGAAAAATGGCAGGGCGCGCTCAGCAGACTTAGAGATAAACCTGCTGAGAGCTTCCACGCAACCGGCAAGTCTTCGTACATCCTTGACGCGCTTTGGTGCTTCAATCTGCTCAATGGCCTTGATCTTGTCGGGATTGGCTTCAATTCCCCGCTGAGACATGAAGAACCCAAGAAGCTTGCCGGAAGGGACTCCAAACACACACTTCTCGGGGTTGAGCTTGAGGCTGATCTTGCGCAGATTTGCAAAAGTCTCGTCTAAATCTTGAATCAGAGTTGCCTTGTCCTTGCTCTTGACCACTATGTCATCCATGTAGGCTTCCACATTTCTGTGTATTTGTGGCTCAAAAGCGGCATGGACTACCCTTGAGAATGTTGAACCAGCATTCTTTAAACCGAAAGGCATCCGTATGAAATAGTACGTGCCACATGGAGTGATGAATGCGGTCTTCTCCTCATCCTCTTCTGCCATGAAGATCTGATGGTATCCTGAGTATGCGTCAAGAAATGAAAGCAAGTCACATCCGGCCGTGGAGTCAACAATCTGGTCAATGCGCGGCAAGGGAAATGGGTCTTTGGGACAAGCTTTATTAACATCGGTAAAGTCGATACAAAGCCTCCATTTCCCGTTTGCCTTGCGCACGACTACAGGATTGGCCAACCACGTAGGATGGAGCACTCCTCTGACAAGGTCTGCCGCTTCCAACTTCTTGATCTCTTCTGCGATGAATTCTTGGCGCTCCACTGCTTGCTTCCTGACTTTCTGGTTGACGGGCCGCGCACGAGGACAGACGGCAAGGTGGTGGTCAATTACTTTCTTGGGAACACCGGGGATGTCAGACGGTTGCCACGCAAACACATCGACATTCGCCCGCAGGAAAGCAATGAGCGCGCTTTCCTATTTAGGGTCGAGAGTGGAACTGATGGTGAAGGTACCACCAGTGCCGTCCTCCTTGGCGGACACCTTCTTGGTCTCTGGCGGAGCTGCCATTGTCTTCTCACACTTGACGGTGGAGCTCGATGGTGCGTCCTCGACGGTAGCGCAGCACTCCGAAGAGGTGCGCTTACCGGAGTGGGCATCAGAACTCTTGCCGGACTTGGTCTTCTTCTTCCCCCTGGGAGCTTCAGCGGCAGGTGACTTGCGATCGGTTGCGGCTGCCGCTTCCCGGTAAATCTTGTCGGCACAGATAAGAGCATCCTTCTTGTCGCCAGGGACAGAGATGACACTTATCGGGCCTGGCATCTTTAGCATGTTATACGCATAGTGAGAGGCCGCCATGAACTTGGCGAGCGCTGGACGGCCGAGAATCCCATTGTAAGGTAATGGAAAATCGGCAACGTCAAAAGCGACCCTCTCAGTTCTGAAGTTCAACTCGCTGCCAAATGTCACCGGCAACGTGATCTTCCCCTTCGGCTTGCTCCTTCCCGGGTTGATTCCTTGGAATGTGTCGGTCTCTTCGAGCTCGCTGTCAGGGATCTGGAGTTTCTGGAGCACAGCGGAGGAGATCAGGTTCAAGCCGGCCCCGCCGTCAACTAGCATCTTAGTGACCTTGAGGTTGCGGATAGTTGGTGAAACCAACATCGGCAAGCACCCAACCGCAGTTGTGCGATCAGGGTGGTCCTCAATATCAAAGATGATAGGCGTGCTGGACCATTTCAGAGGCTTGCGTGACTCAACGGGTGGTTCTGCCGCATTGACTTCCCTCACCCACTGCTTGAGTTGGCGGTGTGAAGTATGCAGAGAAGCACCGCCGTCAACGCACAAGACCTCTGTGGCTTTCTGGAACTCCTGCTCACTGGTCTCGACATCATCCATGTCTTCGTCGTCGTCGTCATCTTCATCCTTGTCGCGGCCGCGGGGAGGTCTGTCTCCTTGCCGCTGCTTAGCCTTGCCGCGGCGTCCTCCCCGGCCGGGGCGCTTCATGCCGGATCCTCCAGCACCTCCTTGGGCTTTCTCCTTGTCGCGTCGCTCGTACTCGGCCTTTTGCAGCTCGACAAGCTGCTCGACCTTCTTGCAACTCTGGAGGTCATGGCCCTTGGTGCGGTGGATCTTGCAGTACTATTTGTTGGTGCCGTCCTGCTTGTCGGCGACCGCCACAGCCTGGCAGTTGGTGCATGCGGCAACCTCCTTGCCGGAGCTACCAGCTTTGGCTTTCTTGGCACCACCTTCGTTGCCGGACTGCTCAACAACTAGCACATCTTTGCCTTTCTTCTTCCTGTTGTTCCGCCGCCGGTTTTAATTTGCCGGGGCAGCATCCTCGCTGTCAGATCCTCCTGCTCCTGTATTCTCTCCGGGGAGTCTCCTCCCTTCCTCAGCACGTGCACACTTGTCGGCCAGGGCATACAGCTCACTGACGTCTCTGATCTTGCACATCGCCATCTCCTCCCGCATCCTGCGGTTACACACGTTCTGATGGAACGCGCTGATGACCGCGGCGGGGTGGACATCCGGGATGTCGCGTTGTACACGGCTGAATCTCTGGATGTACTTGCGCAGGGGCTCTCCTTCCTTCTGGGCGAGCAGATGAAGGTCACTCTCCTGGCCATGAGGTTTGTGGCCGCCTGTAAAGGCGCCAACAAACTGATGGCATAGGTCTGCCCAGGAAGATAAGGAGTTGTCCGGCAAGTGCATGAGCCAGGACCTGACGTTGGGTTTGAGCACCAGCGGGAAGTAGTTGGCAAGGATCTTGTCGTCCCGCCCCCCGACAGCTTGCACCGCGATGGTGTAGATGCTGAGGAACTCCGACGGATGCGACTTGCCGTCGTACTTCTCAGGTACGTCTGGCTTGAAATTCTTCGTGCTGGGCCACTGGACTTGCCGCAGCTCACGGGTAAACGCAGGGCAACCTACCGCGTACGGCAGGTTGCCTGGTTCCCCTGGCGCATGCATGTCGACATAGGGCCCAGCGCGCTGGTCAGATTGACGCCGCGCTTCTCTTCGGCGCTCGATGCGAGTACGAGCGTCTTCTTGCAGTCGTTCCTGAAGAACTTGGCGCTGATCGCAACGAGCTCGCGGATCTGATGAAGCGGTGGAGTCGCTGTCGAGGTGGATCCGGTGAGTCGGCGATCTTGGCCTTCGGGACGGAGAGTGCACGGTGGTCGCACCCCCACCGGTCTTGTCGCCATCGGCTCGTGCCTGGCTGACTCACCGCGGCTGCAATGTACTCGGCTGCCGTGGAGTGTCGCCGTTGGCAAAGCCGATGAGACTCTGAATGGTGGCCCTCCAGTCGTCGATCTTGTCCGCCGTTGGAGGGTAGTCTAGGAGCAGTTGAGCTCGCGCCAAAGCTTCCGCTGGAGTGGCGGGTAGCGGTGGCGAACGGTGTGAGGAGCGGGATATGCTCGGACTTCTAACTATGTTAGAAGGAGCAGTATCCCGTCCAGGCGACCGTGCCTCGCTCGCGCCAGCATGTTGGAGCGCATGCTGGTCTTGAGCATTCCGAGATCCACCAGCTCGATCTGGGTCGCCGATGGGCAGCGCAGCCTTGTCCTTGGACATGGCGGCACCGTGAGCTCCCTCGTCGACGCCCGTTCTTCCGCCGGCGTCTACCCCACCAGCCGTTTGCTCCGGCGGTGATGGGTTTGTCGCGGACGGAGCAGACGCCTCTGAAGCCTTCTTCTTCGGCGGCATGTCGATGAAGATGATGAAGATCTAGCTCGTGTGAACGCCGGATCAGGTTCACGCAACCTCGACGCACCCCTACCTGGCGCGCCAAAGATGTCGGGGAAACTGATCCACGAGCACCTATGGGGACCGAGCCCCTTACGGTTTGGCGGGGGCGGAGATCGCACGAAGAGCAGATCGAGGCGAAGCACACGAGCAGTTTACCCAGGTTCGGGTCGCACAGATGCGTAAAACCCTACTCCTGCATTGTGGATTGTATTGAGTTCTTGCTCGTTAGCGCTGAATGCTACAGTACACACCAGCAGCTAACGAGACCGAGCATGAGTGTTCTTCTATTCCCTTTTTTCTCTACGTTGCGCATGGGCCTCCTTTTATATGCTCAAGGGGTCACCGACAGGTGGCAACGTAGACAAGGGTAAAAATGGAAAGATCCTGCGGTTGGTACAGCTACCTGTACAGTGTATCATACCTAACCCTGACGGCAGGGGACAAGGGCATTAAATGCCCATCTGCGTCACCCAAACAGTGCAAAAAAAGGGACCGTCAGGGACACCACCGTTCGCCACGATGGCTATCTTGTCAGCGCCGCTTGCCACCGCATACCGCTGGCTGCACAGCCTCCCGCCACGTAAGCCTGGAAGGGTCCTAGAGCGACACGTTGGTGGGTGTGCTGGAGCGTGGGTACGGAGTGGTAGCTTGTCGCGGCAAATGCCTTGCCGCGGTCGTTGTCTTGTCGCGTCCGGGAGCTCGCTGCTCACCGGGCCTTGCCGGGACGCGTGGCGCGTCGCGGCAAGTTCCTTGAGATGCCTTGGTTGGGCTTCCCGGCAAGCTCCTCTTGCCGGGGTCTTGTGCCTTGAGTGGCCTTCCCGTCAAGCTCCTCTTGTTGGGGCCTTGTCTCCTTGGCTTGAATACTTTGTTCTTGAATGGCTCCAAAGGAACCACGCAGGACCTTGGCGGTCACCCAGAAAGCCTTGCCGCGGGGTGTTGCGACTGCCCGTGCACAAGTTCGGGATACTAGGGTACCCCTACTCTAGTACACCGACACAAGGGCGGGGCTTTTCCTGCGCGGTAGGCGGCGGGGCAGTTCCGCCTAGTCGGTTCGATAGAGACGCGAGAAGACGAGGGAGTAGGCTGCTGCAAACGTAGGGCTGTGTGATTTGACAGCGAGTTACTGCTGGACAGGTGGGGCCCCGTGATTTGACTTGCCATTATCATTTTAACTGCGGCGCTACGACCGGCGTGAGTCTCCCAGATTCCTGACCACCTCCATACAGATGCCTCTCCCAATGCTCCACCATGTAGTTGAGGCTGGCTCTTGCATGAGAGCCCACTTCTCCACTTTTTCCTTGCCTCTCTTTCCTCCACATATGCAAAAATGCCATGTAAAGAGCACTATTGTACTTACTTTTACTTGCTCCTACAGCTACAAGTGCTTAAGCTTGCCACATAGGCATAAAGTCTGATGTGGCAAGTTAATCAAGAAGAGAGAGACTAGTTTGGTGACCCAAGGAAGAAACGGTGCTAAGCGCGTGTACCTTGGTGAAAAGACAATTTTGAGTCTATAGCTAATTAAATGAAGCAAACTTAGCAACACCATTTCATTGGAAGAGGTCACTCCTTGGCAAATGCAATAAATACACGCGCTTACTAGCACAGTTTCTTCCTTGAGTACGAAGAAAGAGATAGAGAGGAGTAACAAAAAATACACTTATAGCCAACCTTGTTGTAGTATGAGTGACTAAGTGATGACTATGTATGACATGCCAACATCAGATAGCCTAATGCACCGTGTTAAATCTCCAAGGGCGCGACCGCGCGAGCGACGCGACCGTCGTGGTAGGCGCGACCATGATATGGGCTGCTGGCAGCCCTTGGATCTGAGATCAAACGGTCGCATGCTAAGTTGCTGAAAATTTGCAGAATAACCCTCCAGGATAGGATATTCACCCATAGCTCTAGAATCACACCATGCAACCATTCGATCTCAGATCCAAGGGCTCTCAGAAGCCCGTATCATGGGAGAATGGAAAGCCACTACCCTACCGTTCGCATGCTGGCAGTTCGCTCCTACTCGTCCCCGCACGTCCTGCAATACTACGGCGGTTCGCTCCTAGTCGTCCCATCCATTCACATTACGGCAGTTCCACTAATCCTAACCCTCCTCCCAAATCCATGGCGTCCCAAATCTCCAGGATCGGCGGTGAGTACAAGGTTAGAACCATCACCGGCGATGAGTTCGACGTCATCTACACCCGTTCTTCCGCGACGGTGAAAGGATGCCTTTCTCGCTTCAGACGCATGTTCGAAAACTCAGATGATGAGAGGGTCGCTGGGCTAGATGTTGAGCACACCACAGTCCTAGGATGAGAGAAGTATCTAAAGGACGAAGAGAGGAAGAAGCCCGCCGTGATCCAGGTTTGTGTACATAACGTTTGCTTGGTCTACCACATATGCCATGCCGACGTTGAGTGCCAGGATTTTAAGAACTTCCTCAAGGACAAAATAATGAAATTCGTTACTGTAGACTTTATGAACGACGAAGAAGTCCTGGGTCGGATAGGCCTCGTTGTAGGCAACCCCTTCGACCTCCAGAAGAATCGGCTGGTGCCCTCTCGTCAGCCTTCAATGTTGACCCTGGCAGGAGCCATGGTTCATCCTTCGTACGGTAAACTGGAGAAACCTCCATACACGTTTCATCGTCATGCATGGCAGCGGAATGTACTAGATATAGACCACATCCACTACGCTGCAATGGATGGCTACCTTTGCTTCAATATCTACAAGGGTTGGATGAAGAGCAACAGCCAAGTGAGCGGTTCAAGCAAAGAAGTATCAGCCAAGAGGAATAGGGACAAGGACGAAGTCGAGGACGTGGACGAGGACTCCGAGTAAGGTGGCAGTGTCGTTGCTCATGGTGGTTCTAAACTTCTAATGCAGTGTCTACCGGATTAGTTGCATAGTTTAATTTCAGGTGTGCTTAGTTTAATTTGAGGGGTGTGTTGTGCTGAGCCCCCAGCAGAACTATGTTATGTTTCTTCTCATTACATTAACTCTTCAGTATGTACATACTACTAGTATTTCTTTAATTGAATTTAGCACCCCAATTAAGCACGTACTAGCTTTTTTAATAGTACTATATGCATAATTTGGCGACGAGCGCTCTCCATATGTACCACCTTTTTTTTAATTTCAATTTTTGCTCCATGGCGCAATCCATCGATAGTACTACTGTACAAAAGTATACATTTTTTAAAAGGCAGAGTATTGTTCATCACATATATAGCCAGTTAAATTCTCAACCTAGAACGATGTGCATGCCATGTAGTAAACCGATACGGAGGAAGTATAGTAAAAATGAGGTGATTTTACCGAGCAATCGGCGGGGAGCATGGCCTGTCATGCGGTCCCACGTGTCATGATGTACCAAGGCGATGCGCGTGTCCCTCTTGAGGCAGAAGCAATACTAGTACGTGGTTTGAGATGATGGCGAACCGAAGTGTGAAATAAGGGTTGCTTCGTCCGTCTGGGAAAGTGCGGCATTGTGATTTGACGTCTCATTGCTCATTACTAATACTGGGCCGGTACGAGTGGGGTGCGTCCCCCTGCTGTTCTGCACTATTATTTGGTGCTTGACACGTCGACCCGGTTGCTATATGTCCCACATGTCGGCGACAGGAAGTACAGAATTCATGAAAGGGAGCGTCGGCGGAGGAGTATACTACTACAGAATTCATGAAAGGGAGCGTCGACGGAGGAGTATACTACTACAGAATTCATGAAAGGGAGCGACTTAGTTTTGGAAAAATCTGTTTTTACGGAGTACGTACCCACTAGGGTTTATAGGGCTCATCTAAAAAACATTTGTTTTTCTGTTTGATAAGTCTCAATTCTACTATACTAGTAGTAGTACCATTACATGTTGGATTTCGAGGTGCGTTAGATCACTTGACGCAAGCAGTGTCAAGAGGAAACTAACCAATGCATGTACAAGTTCATGGAAATTTAGTGGTCATTCATGCATTCGTTCTAATTAATGCCTCGGTAAACACAACTTCTTGAGAAAAACGAGCGTACTAATTACTTGTGCAAACTACGAAATTAATTCGACCACTCACCGTCTATCTTGGTTGGAGAGATTTTGAAATTGAGCCATAAACTGGAAAGGAGGGAGTAGTAACTTTTGTCTCGATTACTATTTGTGGCCTTGTATAGATGCAACATGTATTTTTTTATAGTGGCCTTGTATAAGTAAATGGAGGGAGTACTAACCAAAGTACGTAGTAGGGACGAGGAATAAACGGAGGGAGTAGTAAAATTTTCTCCTCATGCTACGAGCCACCGCACGTGTGGGCGAGGGAGCAAGCTTCACCTCATCCTGCGAGCCACCGCACCCCTGGGCGGGGGAGACGGCGTACTAAGCAAGCTTCTCCTCGTTCTGCGAGTTGACGGGACACATCAAAAGTACTCCAGTGTATAGAGCCTTGCCTCCAAGGTAGGCCCCACATGGTTTGCCTCTTTTTTTAATTTAACATAACGTGTCAAGTCGCAATTTGTTTGTTCACCCGTGGTAGACGATCCTCCCTCCACCAAGTGGACAACCAGTACACGTGCCAAATTACCACGTGGGCTGCCTTTTTCGTACAGAAATGAGCTCCACCATGTACCCGCGCGGGTGTGGTTGGGAAAGAGACGGGAGTACGTGCGCCGTGCGTGCACCTCTTCTCTTCGTGCACGTCCCCCACCTACGTGGGTGTGTGTGAGAGAGATACAAACCTAGACATAATGCGTCGTCCATCCCCATGCCTCCGCCCAGTCCGACCACCAGTCACCACCACGCCCCACTCCTCCTCACCTTATCTCTCATCTTTCTCCCTCCATTTTTATATACAAGGGGCCACTATCAAAATTACAATTTGCAGATATACAAGGCCACTAACACTAATCGATGCAATATTAATGGTGTTTGCCTCGTGCTACTAGCAAAGGAGGACATTAATTATCCCTTGCATGCATGCGGGAGTTTGTAAAAAAAATGCATCTTGATGTTCCGTGCAATGCACGGGCATCTTGCTAGTCCATGAAAACAACACATGGCAAAATTCCACGGCGAATGAGGGATTTGAATCTGTTGGGAGGGGATGTTTGGATCTTGCCTGGGGTAGCCAAAATATTGGCGACTACTTCGCCATGGCCGGCACCGGCTCGAGTTCATCCTAACATTGCCCTCTTCTGTGGAGCCCATGCGGGGTCGACGAAGGTCCTCGCAACAAAAGGATCCGGCAAGACACCTGCTGTGTACGCCGACGTCGCCTCCGCGTTGGCCTTCATGGGACCCAAGCGGAGGCGGCCTCCCGTGTTCTACTTCTCCTCGATGATGGCGGCGGACGCGGAGGCGCTGGCCACCAACTCGCCGCTCTCCGCGCACCTGGCTTCTGTCGCTGCTTGCATGGCGCGGCCGCCGGCATGGGAGTCTCGGCCACAGAAACGGAGACGCGGTACGAGGCGGCGGCGTGGACGGCAGCAACGACGCCCGTGCGCCGCTCCTCGTCGAGCTGGCCTGGAGCGGCGAGTTGCTGAACCGCGCGCCGGCTTGGGGTGGCAACAGGCTCCGTCGGGCGAGGGGCGCCGGCTTGGATGCGGAATAACTACTCTTCGTAAGCCATTGTAAGAGTGGACAAAATAGTGGTGGAGATTGGGGAGCGGCGGAGGTGTGCGATTCTTGGCCGGCGTTTGGCCTCGTTTAAATAGGAGATTAAATAGACGGCGGACGGGAGGAGCTCGGCCGGCGTTGCATTTAACGCCAGCCCGGTCATGAACGGACGTGTGTCCAGAGTGTGTTTCTCGGCTTCCACACGGGCGGGTTTCATGGAGGCATTTGAATGCGGCACAGAGGCGTGTTCAGCCGGGCGTGCCGCGAGTGGCGCCCTCGACTCTGACCTAGGACACCGCGCCATTCTTCCACTGACGTGTGGGCTCTTTGGGTGCATGGCCTGCATGTCAGTGACCCAACGCAGGCAGCGCACAGCAGAGGAACCTTTGGTGGGCCAAGGCGGTCAGAAGCGGGCATTTCATAAACCAATGATTGTTCATTGAGTGTGACGTCATCTTTTTCATGTAGATAAGCCTACTGTGTTGATAGCCCGTTCGATACGTTGTGATTCATAAAGACCGCTGCAAACATCAATGTTCTGCTTATCACAGATAAGATTGATTAATACCCGTAACAATCCATGTCCTTAACAAAGGGTGCATTCACGTATAGGTTGAGCGTGTGTCTTGCGTCGTGTGTTGTGTGCACGCAGGCGTGCGAGTGTTGCGTGCGTGCAAGGGAACGTTTCAGTGTTGCATGCATGGGTGCGTACGTGCGTGTGTTCGTGAGTGCATGTGTACGTGTCAGTGTTGCACTCCAGCATGCGTGCGTGCGTACGTGTCAGTGTTGCACGCCTACATGCGTGCGTGTGTTGCGTGCGTGTCTTGCGTGTGTGCATGTGTACGTGCGGGGTGAGGCTACACGTCAGTCGACTGACTTTTCCATCTCTGGTCATTAGATTTTCCAGCCACTGGATACGAAATCAAGGGCCTCCAGTTTATCATCAAACTCCACCCTCCTGAGCCGCCAGCCACCATCGGCTGAACCGCCAGCCCCCGTCGCCCGCGGCCGGCCTGCCCTCCCCGAAACCACTCCCCACCGCCGGTCCGCCACCGCACCGGCCATCCCTCTAGCCCCCCCCCCCCCCCCCCCGCCGAGTTTTTTCTCCGGGGATCCCCACCCCACCGCCCAATGAATGCCCCCCAACCGCCGGTAACTGCCAACCTGAGGTCTCACGACTTCGAATACCCACCGAACACTAATTTATTACCATTTCTGTCCTTCATATACGCGCTAACGGGTGGGCCCTATGGTAATGTGCGCTGCTGAATGTGGACCGTTTGACTGGTCAATTGATCGTGTTATCAACAAATTACGGAGCTATATGGTGATCCAGTGACCGTACGATCACCCTAAAATGTACTCCTTTTTATTAACACAGTACAGACTCAAACTACCATTTCTTTCTTTCATATACGGGCTGACAGGTGGGCCCCACGGTTACGCGGCCCGATGGTGCAACACTAGTTGCGCCGCGTGGAACGTTTGACTGGTCAATTGATTGTGTCATCAACAAAGTACGGAGTTGTACGGTGGGCCAGTGACCATATAATCATGATATGTATTTGTTTAACACGGTACAGACGCAAGGGCTCATATATACGCGCAAGCACTCACCGCTATAAGCGCACACACGCAAACCCTACCCTCATGAGCACCTTCGAGAAAGTGGGCCAGCATATATGATGTTGAGATTTTACGGAGTCACCATAGGTGCCTCATAGTCGAGTGGAACGTCTCCTCCCACTGAACGTACGTCGCCGGAAAATACTGAAATTAACACAAGATAAATGCGAGCACCGGGACTTTAACCTTGGTGGGCTCGAGAAACCACTGTCCTCTAACCATCCAATCACATGTTGGTTAGCACGACAAAATGTATGCGGTGACCGTGATGAGCTTATTCTGAAGTCCAGTGACCATATCGTGCTTTCGCTTCAAATACAATGACCATAAGTGTCATCAACAAAATACGGAGCACGCATCAAATGCAAAGTCCGTCAGTGTCATCAACAAAATATGGAGACGTATCGTGAGCTAGATACCGTTATACTATTGTATATGCTTATTTTCTTAGTAGCCGATTGCGTGTGTGGTGTGGTGGGCACATCATTTCTAGTTGTGGTGGGTCAACATGAAAATTCATGGGTCGGTTCCATCCTGCGCCACATATAGGTTGGACCGAGACGTGTTATACGAAGACCCATGTGGAGGACTCGGCGTACAACACGAAGCTACCGGAGTCGCGGAGGACTCTATCCCCACTGGTGATAAGCCGACTATATATGATTTGTAACCCTAGGCCCTTAGTATGTTATACAAGCTTGGGGGCTAGCTCGTTGATAGTATACACACACGCACAATGCCTGGTATTCACGTGTACTTTGTACACACCCCTATCACTAACATACAGTACCAGGAGTAGGCTCTTTCTTCAACTGCAATTGAATTCTAGCATGTGCATGTGTTTATTTCTTATTATCGATCCATAGAGTGAGAGCGGTTTGAAATACAGGCAATGGATGCTTTTGCAATTCATATATAAACATTAATTAGTGCACTCCATGTTGTTAGTGTGAAGAACTTTATACATTTGTCACTTGCATGGATACATTCCAAATTGCTACCTACAAAATAGAATACATGTCGAATTCAACATAAAGGGGTTTCGAAGATTCGAATTCATAGGAAGTGCATTCATCTATTTGAACCCGAGATAATGGCATTTGTAAATCAGATGTAAAAGGGGGCACCAATCATACGCATATCTAACTTTTTTTTCAACCAAGGAGATTATATCTAGAACCATGCATGAACTGAGGTAAGTTGCATATTTTTTAATATATACTCGTGTACAATGTATATTAAAATGTACCCCCTCCATTCCAAAATAATCGTAGCTTTAGGATTTTCAAGAGTAAAGATTTGTGAAGTTTGACAAATCCTGAAAGTTCAATTCAAGAGAACCAAAAACGTTAATGCTTCTGCTACCAAATATTGAACGAAGCGCCAAATAGGCCTCTGGTCACCCGAAACCGCGCGAGACTAATGTTTTGGTGGTAGGAAATTACTGTCCTGACTCTAGCCCGTGTAGCCTATCGGCCCGATATCCAAAGGTCTAAACCGGGGTAGGTTTGTAACTTCACCAAGATGCCAGAGAAGCATTCATACGCCGTGTGCGCCTACCCATCAGCTCGGCCGAAATCTATCCCGCCCAAATTTGGGACACCTGACATGACTGTCCTACCCCCAACCCACAATATGTCCGAGATTTTAGATGGGGGGAAAGTTTATAACTTTCCCCAAATTTCAAACAAGCGCGTCTGAAACTGAAACATTGTTCCCCCTTAGTTCCCCGCCTCCCTCCGTTTCCCCATTCATACTCCGTGGGCGCGAAAACGCCCTCTCCACCAGCCGCGAAACCCCAGCCTCCTCCGTCCTCCATCCCATAGCGGCCAATCCACCGCCGCCCTCCTCCATCACGCCGGAGCCGGTACCCCGACGTCGTCGTCCAACGCAACCGCAACCGCAACGCCCTCAAGGACTTAGCAGCTGAAGCCGAGGCAGAGCTGCCTCCACGACGCCGACGCCGACGTGCGCCGTACCAGAACCACTCCGACCACGCCGTCCTGTGAATCACTGCTGCGGCTCCACTGTCGCAACCGTCCACCGCACCGGAGCTGTTCCCGCTACGCCATCGTTCGCCGCCTCGGATCTGCTTCCCCGCCGCCGACAGGCGGCCACCGCACCACACTCAACAAGTTGGCCATGGGTTCGTCCAAGGCTGCACCGTCCTCCACAATTTCTGGTTTCCGGCGAACAACAAGAAGATCGTCGAAAAAACAGAAGGAGGACACAGCACTGCCAGCAGAAAGAGGTACTCCTCTTCCCATATTCGTGCAAATCTTTCGTCTCTGCTCAAACCGTATTCATCCCACGAAAGAAACTAGTTGAGCGCTTCTTACTGCATCTTCTTCGTGATACTAAATGCACAAGGTTTCCTCCCTTTTACTATTTCACCTTTGCTAGAGGTCAGTAGCCCGCCTGGATTTCAATTCAGGGTCAGTCGAACCGCAATTAAAAGAAGCAGCACCCGCTTAGGCGCGCGGAGCACCTAGTCCGCCGGCTCCCCGGGGAAGCAGGGTGTGGGGCGCAGGAGCTGCTTACACCCGATCTGGAGGTCGGCGGGGCTTGAATGGATGGCCGGGGGGCGGTGCCAAGCACGGCGGTACGGTGAGGTCGAGGGGAGGGCGCAGGCAGGGGAGGAATACTGGGCCGGTGGTCGCTGGCATTTCGAGGAAGATCGTCAACACTGACTGGCTGGAGGTAGATGAAGGCGATCTGCCTGTTCTTTGTACATCGGACAGTGCAGAAAAAATGGACTGACCTATTTGCTTTCAGTCGACTGTTATTTTCATAGAATCCTGTAGTAATTTAGTGTGCCATGCATGTTGTAGAGCTATCATATGTCTCCCGTCATTTATTTCTCACCGACCTGCTATCTGCTACCTTTACACTGTACTAATTGTGCACACACTTCACCCATACTCACACTATTGTTTTTTTATGCATGGGTATTTCAGACTCTGATGCAGTGTTGATGAATGCAGAAAAGAAAAGACAGAAGTCGCTCCAGTGTAATTCGAAGATAAGCACTAAGAGTTCCAGCGCTCTAACGGGTGCAGTGTCAGCAGTTGGAGACAGTAAACGTAGCTCTGCAGTTGATGATCTCAATTGCCACACACAAGCATCCCAGGTGCTTGCTTTAACTTCGCGCTGTCAAATGTGGTTGCATGTTGCATATGGTGTCTAGCTTGTATTGCTTCCAATTTGGTTAAATTGCCTCTGCTTACTTTACACATTATACCTTTGATAATGACATGCCTTCCTGTTTTCGATACATACTACATATGTCTATTAACCATGTTCGTACATCAAACTAATGCTCTTTTGTATCCCTCGTCAATCACTTATGATGAGACAGTCACCCGGGTGGGTTACTGTGAGACCCCATACTCGTTTAAAGAGTGCAGTGTCATCCTCCCCACATGATTCTCAAGAAACAGCAAGGCTAAATGAAGATAGTCAACGTAGCTCTCTAGTTGATCACCGCAATTCCCCCACACCACCATCGCAGGTGCTTGCTCTTACTTGGCAGTGTGATATGTGGTTGCATGTTGCATATGGTGTCGTACCTTGTAATGCTTCTAATTAGGGTAAATTGCATCTGCTTAGTTAACACATTATACCTGTGAATATGACATGCCTTCCTGTTTTCGGTACATACTACGTCTTTCTATTAACCATGTTCTTACATCAAACTACTTTTCTTGTGTATCCCTCATCAATGCTCCTAATTTGTTAAATTGCATCTCCTTAGCTTACACATTATACATGTGAATATGACACGCCTTCCTATTTTTGGTACATACTACATCTGCCTATCACACCATGTTCTTACATCAAACTATTGTTCTTGTGTATCCTGCATCTATCGCTTATGATGAGACAGTCATGCGCGTTGGTTAATATGAGACGCAATACACTTATAAAGAATGCAATTTCATCCTCTCCACATGATTCTCAAGAAACAGCAAGCCTAAATGAAGATATTGAACGTAGCTCTGTACCTAAAGACCGCACTTCCCCTACACCACCATCACAGGTGCTTGCTCTAACTTCGCAGTGTGATATGTGGTTGCATGTTGCATACGGTGTCTAGCTTGTAATGCTTCTAATTAGGGTAAATTGCATCTCCTTAGTTTACAAACTATACCTGTGAATATGACATGCCTTCCTATTTTTGGTACACACTACATATATGTGTTAACCTTGTTCTTACATGAAACTACCTCTCTTCTGTATCCTGCATCAATCACTTACGATGAGTCACCTTTCTTTGTTGCATATTGCATATTATTTCTAGCCTGTTGCCATGTATTGCTTCTAATTTGGTCAAATACATTTGTTAGGGCACCCTTTTAATTTGGCAGAGTGATATTGGTTTCATCTTTCATATGGTTTCTAGCTTGCATCGATTCTAACAAGTTCAAGAACCTTGTGCTTACTTTACACTTTATACATCATACATGTCAATATGTCACGACGTCCTGTTTTTCATACATATTCCATCCTCCTATCATGCGGCTGCCTTACATGAAAGTAGTGTTCGTCAGTATCATGCATCAATGAGTTCTGAAGAGCAAATTTTATTCCTTTTTCTTGTGGGTTTGACTTGACAAGGTAAAATCAAGAGGAAGGAAAAGAGTAAGGAAGGCGATGATGGTGGTCCTCTGCAGCAACGTAAACAGAGCATCTGTACCGATTCTCCTTGTACTGATAGTGCATTACAAGGTCCAAGTCTCCGCTCCCCTACTCCACCATCCAAGGTGCTTGCTCTAACTTTGCAGTGTGATATCTGGTTGCATGTTGCATATGGTGTCTAGCTCGTATTGCTCCTAATTAGTGTAAACTGCATCTGCTTAGCTTACACATGATACATGTGAATATGACACGCTTTCCTGTTTTTGGTACATACTATATCTGTCTATCACACCATGTTCTACATGAAACTACTCTTCTTGTGTATCCTGCATCAGTCACTTATGATGGGACACCTTTAAGTTGGCAGTGTGATATTGGTTTGCGTCTTGAATATGATTTCTAGCATGTATTGCTTCTAGTTTGATGAATGCCACCTATGACGAGACAGTTTTAACTTGGCAGAGTGATATTGATTGCACCTTCCATATGGTGTCTTGCAGTGTTTCTAATCCCTTTTTCTTATCGGTTTGACTTCACAATGCAAAATCATTACAGTTGAAGGAAATTAGTCCGACAGTGGATGATGGTGGTCCTTCGGAGCAACTCAAACAGGGGGTCTCTACAGATTTTACTCCGTCATCCTCCCAACAAGATTCGCAAGACAACACAAGGCTGGACAGTCAACGTAGCTCTGTAGATGATGACTCCCCTACTCCACCATCACATGTGCTTGCTCTAACTTGACACTATTATATGTGGTTGCATGTTGCGTATGATGTCTAGCTTGTATTGCTTCTAACTTGAATTGCATCTGCTTACTTTACACACAATGCCTGTGAATATGACACTTGTTCCTGTTTCAAGAACATACATGTACATGATGAGCACATCTCCCCTACTCCACCATCACAGGTGCTTGCTCTTACTTGGAACTGTTATACGTGGTTGCGTTTTCCATATGATGTCTAGTTTGTATTGCTTCTGATTATGTTGAATTGCATCTGTGTAGCTTACAACTTATACCCGCAACGATTACTTACCCATAAGACACGCTATCGTACGTGTGAATATGAAACGCTGTCTTTTTTCGTATATATTCCATCCTCCTATCCTGCGCTTGCCTTACATCAAAGTAGTGTTCGTCTGTATCATGCATCAGCCAGTTATGCAGAGCTAATTTTATTCATCTTCTTGTGGTTTTGACTTCATAAGGCAATATTAGAAAATAGGAAGGAAAAGAGTAAGTTAGGTGATGTTGGTGGTCCTCCGCACCGACGCAAACAGAGACTCTCTAGATTTGCCACTGCTACTGCTAATGAAGTTGAAGTCCCAAGTCTACATGATGAGTTCATCTCCCGTACTCCACCATCGCAGGTGCTTGCTCTAAGTTGACAGTGTCATAATTGGTTTCATGTTGCATATGTTGTCTAGCCTGTATTTCTTCTATTTTGATTAAATTGCACCTGCTGAGTTTATACGTTATACATGTGCATATGACATGGCTTTCTGTGTCTAGAATACACTGCATCTATCTATAATACCATGTTCTTACATCAAAGTACTGTTGTTGTGTATCCTGCCTCAGTCACTCATGATTGGACGCTTTTAACATGGCAGTTTGATAGTGGTTGCATCTTGCATTGATTTCTACGTTGTACTGCTTCTAATTTTTTGAATTGCCACTTATGACAAGACACTTTTAACTTGGCAGAGTAATATTGGTTGCATCTTTCATATGGTGTCTAGATTGCATTACTTCTATTTTCTTGAAAATCCTTCTGCTTAGTTTGCACATCGTAGCTGTGAATATGTCATGTCGTCCTGTTTTTCTTACATATTCCATCCTCATACGGTTGTCTTACATCAAAGTATTGCTTGTCTGTATCATGCATCAATGAGTTCTGAAGAGTGATTTTATTCTTTTGTGTTGTGGGTACAGCTTGACATGGCAAAGTCAAAAAAGAGCAAGGAAAATAATATAGTAGGGAGTGCTGTTACTCGTCTGGTGAAACGGAAAAGGTTCTGCCGTCGAGATTCTGTTGGTACTTATAGTGCAGTAGAAGGTCCAAGTCCATCGGCTAAATCTACAAACATAGTATCACCTGCTCCACCAGCTGCAGCATCCGCTTCAACTGTACCAGCATCTCAACCAGTTACTTGTTCGTTTGCTCCGGAACTGGCCAGTTCCCAAGCTGCCTTCACACCTAACACTACTTCCGAAGCACTGCTGACACAACAGGACTTGGCAAGATCAGATGAACCTCATGAGCATCAACACCAAGACGGTACCTGACCGAGTCAAGTTGCAGTTGCATGCTCCTTTATATGTACTCTCACAATTTGATGTACACTGACACTTTCCATATTCGTTGTTGAACAAGCACCATGGCGCAAGCGGAAACCGACAACAGGGATAATGCTTGACAGATTAACAAAATCTAAAGGAGGAAGAATGGAGATACATTTTGAGGCAGGTTTAAAAAGGCCACGTGATGCTACAGAGTCAGCCAAGTTAGTATTAGAGGCAGCCGTTGCCGTTAGGTGTCATGCACGTATCCTCCCAACGTGGATCCAGTACAGGAATGAGAAAGACAATACCCAGTTTAACACCTTCCTTGACCATTTATCCGTAAGTAATGTTATTCATCGCAATTAGTAATATTGTCTTGCTCTGTCCCATACTTTCTAGCTTCCTCCTAATAAGACTCACATTCTTTTTTCAACAGATGAGGTTCAAGTTGGATCCGAAAGATGATGCAACTAGACAAGCATGCACTCATGTTTTTCAGTCTGCTCTACGACAGTATTGGTACCACCTTAGAAAATCTCACTTTGAAGGCAAGGCTAACAATGAAATCGCCCAAACATCTCCAGTGGAATATATTACAGATGAAGACTGGACAGCCCTCATTAAACACTGGTCTGATCCAAAGTATCAGGTAGGCTATATGTATTTGATCAGACCACATGTTGAACTTGTATTTATGTATGTGCCTTACAAGTGTATCTTCTTCTAGGCTAACAGTTTGAAGAACAAAACCAACCATTCTAAAGTGAAATTCCAACAGACCACAGGATCTCGTAGCTATATTGCACACTGCGAGGCTCTTGTAAATAGCTGCTACTTCCTTCTTTTTTGTGCCATATTATCGTATCTATATTGACTTGTTCCAAATACAGAGGAAATCCCATGCGGACCAAAAAGAACCTGAACCGAATGCAGTGCAAATCTTCAAGGATTGCCACACCAGCAAGATTAAGGGCATGAGCACACCAGTTCAAGCCGCTATTGTAAGTCCTTACTCATCCTGCCTTGAACTGATTGGTACTGTGATGTGTTCATTTAACAACTTGGTTTGCAACCAATGTCAGTTACTCTGTTCACTTTTATTCACAGTTGTCTTAACGTATCATTTCACCTTACATGTTCTAAAAGAGATGAAGGATATTCTTTTGGTCTTGATCTGTAATCTAGTTGTTATGTTCACGTGCGCACACAATGATAAAATAGCCTATTTGTTTTATATCTGTTTGCCCATTGTCGGGTTTCGGGTTCCGGCAGACCCTTGAGGTTCGAACACTGGGGTGCACGCGGAGATTTCGCCTTCTAACTACCTGCACCCCACCGCCTCGCTAAGATCTAAGCTATGGAAAGAACAGCACAAGAGACACAGGGTTTATACTGGTTCGGGCCACCGTTGTGGTGTAATACCCTACTCCAGTGTGTGGTGTGGTGGATTGCCTCTTGTGCTGATGATGATGAGCAATACAAGGAAGAACAGCCTCACGAGGGTCTGTTCTTGGCTGGGGCGATGAACTGCTAGGAGGAGTTCAGTCACCCTTCTCTCTCTCTGCTTGGGCTCTACCAGATTTCTCGATGTCTATCTCCCTACCCTGGGGGTGGCTAGTCCTATTTATAGGCAAAGGCCCTGGGCCTCTTCCCAAATATTGAGCGGGAAGGGCGCCAACAATTGGCCATTTTGAAGGGGAACATCTGGTACACTTATCCTGACTAAAGTTGGTCCTCGCCTGCCAAAGGCTCTGGTGGTGACGCTGGCTTGGGCTCCACAATGACTTCCTCCCTGCCGTTGGGCTGGTCTTGGTCTCGTTGCACTGAAACGGGTGGCTTTGCTTGATGCTCTCGCCTGCGCTTGCTCCCTTTGCACCAAAGAGGAAAGGAGGACACTGCGCGGGCTGGCGCCCTTGGTCGTCATGGCTTGCGTCACTGGCACCTCGTGAGGTACCCCGCCTTGATCTCTAAGCCTCCTCGTGAGCCAGTCTGATGAGGCCGCGCCTGAGGAAGCTCCGTGTCGTCCGCCCCGCGAGGCTTGGCCCCTCGCGAGGGTCTTGGGTCTGTGTTGATGAAGATGGGCCGTGTTGGGCCCTTTTTGAGCCACGCCGCAGGCCGCAGGCAGGCAAGTCTGGGGACCCACGTTCCTAGAACGCCGACAGTAGCCCCCGGGCCCAAGGCGCGCTCGGACTTGGCCGTGCAGGGAGGCGAAAGGGCAAGGGTGAAGCGCCGCGGGCCCTAACAGCCTGCGGCCTTGGGCGCCGCATGGCGGTCGATTGGACATGGGCGTCTCCACTTCCCCATGACGCCTCGGCAACTGCACGGATTGGACGAGTCCCTGCATGCAAAGCGGGTCATGATTACCTGCGATCGTGGAGGTCGGCGGTTGGCCTTCGCCGGCCATAAGTACGGAACGGCACACGCCCTTCCAGCCCGTCTCTTCTTGCTTCTCCTTCTTCCCGGTCCTTGCTCCGTCTTGCTGCAATGGCTCCGATCCGCCGGTTCTCGGCGGCAGAGAAGGGAAAGGCTCCCCGAGAGGAACCAGACCCGCTCCCGCCGAAGAAACGGCTCGCCCTCTGCCGCCGGGACGAGGGGGCCCATCAGGTGGTGTCGAGGCCCTGGGGCGAGCGGGCACCGCCGGGGTTCCCGCTTCCCTTGTACGCTCACATCGAGGGCTCTGAAGGAGTTGACGCCGGTCGCCACGGGCGGCGCCGCCGTCGGCGCCGACGGGTCACGAAGGTGTGGGTCGTCCCCCCTGGGGTCCATACCGAGGGCTCCTCCCGAGAGTTCGTGATCCACGCCGCCATGCCTCCCCAGTCTTGGATTCGCCTTCCTCCCTTCTTCGCCTCCATCATCCCGCAGGGAGAACTCCTGGAGATTTGGCTGCAGCACGCCGGCTACAGCACCCTCGCGACCGAGGCAGAGGTCGCGGTCGTTGCCCCGGGCGAGGTCTTCATGACTCGAGGCTGGGGTGAAATCGCCCGGGTTTGCAAGACAAGAGGCGCCTTCGCGATCCACTTGGAGTACGACGGTGCTTCGGTAATGTTCTTCAAGGTCTTCGATTCGAACGGGCGCCGGCTGGAGTGCCGCCCCGGGAGAGGTGGTTGGGACCCTGCCACGGCGAGGACTGGGCCCGCCGACCGCTCCCTTGGTGGCTCCTCTGGCGGCGGAGGCGGCGGAGGATCCAGCGACTCCGGCGAGCTCTTCGCGACTCCGGAGACGAGCGACGACAGCTACGAGCCCCCGAGCCGGTGCCGCTCCTGGAGCAGGGCGAGCTCGTCAGGCCGTCGCCGACTCTGATCTGGATGGGGTTGGCGCCGATGCTTGACGGCCCACTGTTGATGATGGCGTCTTTTGCTGGGGCGCGTGTAGTTAGCGTCTTTTTAGAATCTGTTCCCTGTGAGGAATCAAAGACGCGTCCCGTGGGGACTTGTAAGGTGCCTGTGATCCTGTTTGTTGATATAACCCTTGTCGTAGAATTGTGCGAGTTGCTATTCCGTCTTAGCTCAGTTCTCCCTTTCGAACCTCACGAGGGCTTGGTGCTCTGCAGCGATAGGTCCCAGTCCCAAGGCGGCTTCAGCCGTCGCTGGTATGCCAGGTCGCGATGCCGTGGTCAAGGCCAGGAGGTGAGTGACCCGGGGTCCGGTAAGAGCCCCTGAGTCGCGATGCTCAGGAGGTCCCCTTTGGCGCTCAAGCAGCCGTCGTTCGGTGAGAAAGGAGAGCGGCATCGCTAACGCGGGATTGCATTAGGTGCGGGGATGGTGCCACGGTAGCTGGTGCTTCTGGGTGGTGACTTATCTCGAGAATCAGGGACCGCTCCCTGGTGTGTCGCCGGGTCCATGCATCGGCAGGCGTGAGGTTGCTCGGCGAGGTCCTCGCGTGTCCCTCCCCTCTCGCCTTTGCTCCCCTTTCTGCTCTACGTCCTCGGGTCCCGGCCCTCGAGCGAGTCTCAGCCGTCGCTGGTATGCCAGGTCGCGATGCCGTGGACAAGGCCAGAAGGCGAGGGCTGGAGAGCCAGTAGGAGCCCTGAGTCGCGATGCTCAGGCACCCCCCCTTTAACGTGCAAGCGGTTCGCGCGGATGACAGTGAAGGAGACACCGCAAGGGCCTCGCCTGACGCAGCTCCTTTAGGAGATCCTGTAGACTCATCATAGAAAGAACGAGGGGTTGCCATACAATTGACAGTCAGCCGTTGGTTGCTTCCGAGGGGCGATGAGGCACTGAAGGCTTGACGAGGTGGCGCCATGCGGGGCTGCCGCGACCAGAGCTCAACCATTCAGGTTTGTCGGCGTTGCAGGGACGGACCCATGCGCAAGCGTCGTGCCGTTTTGGGAGCAGCTCTGTCAGTTGGCGTCAGTTGAGCGGGCAACTAGGTCAAACACATTAGCCGCGAAGGAGTGGATTCATTCAAATAGATGCTGGGGAGGCGGACATCACTGGGTCAGGCCCGAGCGACTTGGGGATGATGCAGCCCGAGGGGCGCCCCCAACAAAGTAAGCTAACAACATGAAATAAAAGGGATACATGCCGCAGGGATGGACCCACGCGGCCTGGGAATAATGCAGCCCTGGGGGGCACTCCCAGCTGGAAATGAAACTTGAAAGATGTCACCTGATGATGTTGAGGATGAAGGAGTGTCGGTGTAGCAGACTTGGTGGGCTGCGGAAGCCGATCCTCACGAGCCCCCAGGCCCAGGGGCCTCGGGAGGCTCCGGAGGCGCTGGTGGCTCCTCGCGGACCATCTCCATCTCCGCCAAGGCTGCGGAACGCCTGGCCTCTTGAGCCTCCATGATGCCCCTCATGAGGCGCTGGTACGCGGCAGCCGCGTTCGGCAAGCCGTAAGGCATGCGAACGTAGCTGTGGGGTGGATCTTCGCAGCGCCCCACTCGCGAGGGCCAGAGGCGCTCCAGAGAGGCGACTCGATTGAGCCCTGGTATGTCGATGCAGACGCGCAGCCCACCATCCTCGCCTGGATGGGGAGCCACAGCTGGTAGGCGGCGGCCTCCTCTCATGACTCTTGACTCCTGTAGCTCCTGAATGGCCTTGCTGACGAACTCCTGAGGGTCTGGCCCTCCTTGCCTTACTCCTTCTTGAGGGAAACGTGCTTCGAAACACGCCTCCATGTGGTGCCCAAGCGCCTCCCTCGTGACCTTAGCCAGGTCGGTGGCCCTCTAGGGGAGAGCCCCCGAGCCCAACCTAAGGAGGGCGTCGGGCGCGCTTTCCTATGCGATGGAAGGAGGTTCCCCCTGGGCAGGCGCGGGCCCTGAGGGGCCTGTATCCTGAGGGGTCGGGCCGGACGATGTCTTCTTCTTCTTGGGGGTGGTCTCGGGAAGCCTCCTGCTTCCGCGATTCGGGTCTTCCAGTGATGCGGCCTGAAAGGCTCGTTCCAGGGAACACACCGCATCCTTCTCTTCACAGGGCACCGTGATGACTCCGCCACTTCCTGGCATCTTGAGGACGTTGTAGCCGTGGTGAGTTACGGCCATGAGCTTGGCCAGCGCTGGGTACCCAAGGATGGCGTTGTACGGCAGGCGAATGTGAGCGACGTCGAAGTCGATGAGCTCGGTGCGGTAGTTGTCGCGTGCCCCGAAGGTGACAGGGAGGCGGACCTGCCCAATCGGGACCGTGGAGCCGTCGGTGACTCTGGAGAAAGGCTTGGTTGGCTGAAGCTGGTTGTAGGGCACTTGGAGATTGTTGAATGTTTCCACGGACAGGACGTTGAGCCCTGCCCCGCCATCGATGAGGGTCCTGGTGACCACCACGTTGCTGATGATTGGGGAACAAAGCATCGGGAGGACTCCGGCTGTGGCCGCACACTTGAGCTGATCCGCTAAGCTGAACGTGATGGCGCACGCCGACCAGCTGAGAGGGCGCGTGGCTTCGAGCTTGGGGAGGACTGCATTCACTTCGCGGGTGAACTGCTTGAAGATGCGTTGAGAGGCTGGGGCTTGAGCCCCGCCCAGGATGCAGGCGATCTCGCGCGGCTCCTGGAAGCCCCCAGCCCCCTCGTCCTGATGGCGGTCCTCATTTCTCCTGGGCTGCGGCGGCAACGGAGGGAGGCTTGCGTTGCCTTGCGGGCGATCCTCATGAGGCTGATCCCTCCAATTTCCCTCACGAGGCGGGTCTTGCCAGCGATCCTCGCGAGGTCGATCGCACCACCCTTGGCGCGGGCCGTGGTCTTCCCAGCGTCCTGCGTTCCTTCCTCCTCCTCGACCGTAGCCCCGGTCACCGCGGTCGGGACGACGGCCGATCCTTCCTTATCGCACGGCTCGGAGCTCTTGACATCCGTTGGTGTTGTGAGTGTGGAGGTCGTGGTACACACAGTACCGACTGCCCTTGGAAGATTCGGGCTGATCTCTGCCCCGCTTGGTGTCTTGTTCTGCCGCGAGCACGGCAGCCCCCTTGCGCTTCACATCCTTGGCCTTGGACTTCTTCTCTTCTGGGTCTGCGGCAGGCAGCTCGAGGAGGGAGAGACGCTCTTCCTCAGCCCTGGTGCACTTGGTCGCCAAGTTGAACAGCTCCAAGGAAGTGCACAGGTCTTCATGCATCGCCAGCTCCTCCTTCATCTTGACGTCGCGCACGCCGTAGGAGAAGGCTGAGATGATGGCCTCCTCGGTCACCTTGGGAATCTTGAGGCGTGCGTTGTTGAAGCGCTGGATGTACTTTTGTAGGGTCTCTCCGGGTTGTTGCTTGATGCGGCGCATGTCGCTCACGGCGGGTGGCCGGTCGCGAGTACCTTGGAAGTTGGCGATGAAGCGGGTGTGCATCTCGTCCCAGGAGGAGATCGTGCCTGGAGCCAGGTTCAGGAGCCAGGTGCGGGCCCCATCCTTGAGCGCCATGGGAAACCAGTTCGCCATGACCTTCTCGTCTCCGTTGGCAGCTTCGATGCCCAGCTCATAGAGCTGGAGGAACTCGGCAGGGTCGGCCGTGCCATCGTAACGAGGAGGCAGGTCTGGCTTGAACTTGCCGGGCCACGCGACGCTGCGTAGCTCGGTGGTGAAGGCATGGCACCCTGCTGTGGCCACGGGAGGCCTTGGGTGACGGAGAGCTTGGTCTTGCAGGTCCCCATGCGCTGCAGCTGGGAGCAGTGCGGGGTCTTGACGTGCGGGAGCAGGAGCATGGTCGCGACGTGCTGGAGCAGGGAGTGCCCGGGCAGCTTCTTGCGGGCGAGGGACTTCTTGGCAGCTCCGCTCTTGCTGTGCTGGCACCTGACAGAGCGGGTTCCGCCCAGGGGTCACGCGCCTCGGTGCTAGGGCGCCTACTTGAGGAGGAGGCGGCTGGGGCGCCCCCGGAGCTTCGTCGCCCGCGCAGGGCGGGGTGCGGTGCAGCGGAAAGGACGGTGCAGGGGAGCCCCCAGCGGCGCGGACGAGCTCGGCGACGCGGTCGAGCCATTCTTCGTAGACATCGTCGACGGGACGGTAGCGGAGGAGCTCGTTTGCCGCGATGAACGCAGCTCGAGCCTCCGTGGGTGCGCGGAGCGCGTGGGACGAAGAACCAGCTGGGGTAAGCGATGGTGTAGCGGTGCGGCCGTCTCGCTGCACGGACGGATGCTGAGACGACACTTGCTGCTCGTTCCCCGCCGGGCCGGTGGCGGCATTGACGGCAGGTGACGGGGAACGGCGAGGACGCCCGCCGACAGGAGCCGTCTGGGCGACGCGGGAAGCGAGAGTGGCTCGGCGCTCGGCGCGGGCCCGACGAGCGTCAGACATGGACGCGATGGTCGGAGGAGAACGGGGCGGTGGAAGACGAATTCCGGCGCACCCCTACCTGGTGCGCCAAATGTCGGGTTTCGGGTTCCGGCAGACCCTTGAGGTTCGAACACTGGGGTGCGCGCGGAGATTTCGCCTTCTACCTACCTGCACCCCACCGCCTCGCTAAGATCTAAGCTATGGAAAGAACAGCACAAGAGACACAGGGTTTATAGTGGTTCGGGCCACCGTTGTGGTGTAATACCCTACTCCAGTGTGTGGTGTGGTGGATTGCCTCTTGGGCTGATGATGATGAGCAATACAAGGAAGAACAGCCTCGCGAGGGTCTGTTCTTGGCTGGGGCAATGAACTGCTAGGAGGAGTTCAGTCACCCTTCTCTCTCTCTCTCTCTGCTTGGGCTCTACTAGATTTCTCGATGTCTATCTCCGATCTCTCCGTATCCCTACCCTTGGGGTGGCTAGTCCTATTTATAGGCAAAGGCCCTGGGCCTCTTCCCAAATATTGAGCGGGAAGGGCGCCAACAATTTGCCATTTTGAAGGGGAACATCTGGTACACTTATCCTGACTAAAGTTGGTCCTCGCCTGCCAAAGGCTCTGGTGGTGACGCTGGCTTGGGCTCCACAATGACTTCCTCCCTACCGTTGGGCTGGTCTTGGTATCGTTGCACCGAAACGGGTGGCTTTGCTTGATGCTCTCGCCTGCGCTTGCTCCCTTTCCACCAAAGAGGAAAGGAGGACACTGCGCGGGCTGGCGCCCGCCTGGCGCTCTTGGTCGTCATGGCTTGCGTCACGGGCACCTCGTGAGGTACCCCGCCTTGATCTCTCCGCCTCCTCGCGAGCCAGTCTGATGAGGCCGTGCCTGAGGAAGCTCCGTGTCGTCCGCCCCGCGAGGCTTGGCCCCTTGCGAGGGTCTTGGGTCTGTGTTGATGAAGATGGGCCGTGCTGGGCCCTTTTTGCGCCACGCCGCAGGCCGCAGGCAGGCAAGTCTGGGGACCCTCGTTCCCAGAACACCGACACCCATGATATGAATGATGCCATACTATGTTCATCCTACTTTAAACCATGTCTCTTTATCCTTAGATGTCAACGAATGTGAGGAAATAGACAATATAGTAGGCATGCTACATGGACATATGTTTCGAAAGTGATTTTATTATGTAGTTGGCACTACAATACATGCTAATGTATTACAGTAGTTCACCAAAATAAGTTACATATAGACGTTTAACCTACTTTGTTTATTTTTGTCTCATTAGTAACTTATCTGGTACACTAATCTACAAGTTCAAACTTTCAGGAAGCTATGGAAACAAATGATTGAACAGCCACAACCACCTGAAGGTGACGAGGCTACTACATGCACAATGTCACCTCTTGCTACAGTGCGTCAGTATCTCTCCACTAACAGTGCAAAAAGCACCTTCCTGCGTAATTCTGGGTTGGTTGTCAAGGTGACCTCGTCCAAATCGCTTACTGAACAAAATCTTCCTGCTAGACAGAGTGATATATCTATGCTCCAGACACAAGTCCAATCCCTAATGGACGTTGTTTCGGAAACAAGAATAGTGGTTGAGAAATGTCGTCAAGATACGAATGGTTTTGAAACCAGACTATCAGACATTCGCTTCGTTGTTCAAGAGCAATGGCGGAAAAAAGGTGGAGATCGTGCTGCTCCATCAGATTCTATAGCCTGAAACATTAGCACTCAGGTCAAATGATCTGTGCTTCTATACATCTGATGGTGCTTTTATCTGGAAGGACTGTAAACTTTATGCCAACAGGCCTTTTGTTGTATGGTTGGAATTTATTTTGTTGTGATACAACATTTATGATGCTGCCTCGGGCTGCAGTAATTACGACACTATTTTTGTATAGTGTAGGTTTATCTTAGTAATGTAATCGGCCGAAAGCTTCGTAGGAGCCCAACAAGCCAACATTCGTCGGGCCCATTCCAATTGGGCTAAAAACGATTACGGGCCGAAATTGGCATGTAGCACACTAAAAATATCTGGGCCTAAATCAGCATAAGCTTTCATATTTTTCTGGTAGGCCTGTGCCCATAGTGGGCCTTTAACAGGCCTAAACATAATTCGGGCCCTTTGTAAAAATAGGCCGTTTACAGGTGTAAATATCTCGAGCCCATAAAATACATGGGCCTTTAATAGACCGAAAGTGAGATTGGGCCCTGATTGTGCCAAATAACCCACTGGACTTTAACAGGCCGAAATTCGGACGGGTCGTAAATGCCGACCTAATACATGGGCCTTTAACAGGCCGGAACTTCGGTCGGGCTAGATTATCGTCATTTTTATATGGGTCGTTAATGGGCCGGATATGACGTTGGGCCACATATGGCCCATGGTTTACGTCCGGCGTTAACAGGCCGAAAATGGCCCAAAGCTATAGTGGGCCTCTAACAGGCCGAATGTCAGACATGGACGAATATGACCCAAATCCTTCACGGTCGTTTATGGGCCGAAAGTTTTGATGGCCTATAAATGGTCCCAAATGAAGCCGGACCTTTAACAGGCCGAAAATACACCGGGCCATAATTCGGCCCAATTACTTAGCAGACTGTTAACCGGCCAGAAGTTACCATGGGCCGCGTTGATGACAAGTTTAGGACAGGCCGTTGACGGGCCGATTTGACAGAGAATGTTGGGCCTTTAGCTGGGCCAGCCCATTATGGTCGGCAGAATCATGTGGGCCTTAAGCTGGCTCGGCCCATTATGGTCCACAAAATCTTGTGGGCCTTTAGCTGGGCCGGCCCATTATGGTCTGCAAAATCGTGTGGGCCTTTAGCTGGGTCGGCCCATTATGGTCCGCTAAATTTTATGGGCCTTTAGCTGGGCCGGCCCATTATGGTCTGCTAAATCTTATGGGCCTTCGGTTGGGCCGGCCCATTTAATCTTTGTGGGCCACTTTTGCGCCGTTCCATGTGTTAACATATCATAGGCCCATCTCGCTCGTTGGATCCGTCAGCCAATGAGAATTTTACACGTGGAAAATCGGCATTGGTCGTGGCTGTTAACGGGTTATCGGATCCAAAATCCGACCTGATAGCTTAACGGCGTTCCGTTACGGTGGATGCCACGTGTCGGTCACCCTTGACGAAAGCACTTCTGTGACGCACGATTTATCGTCATGGAAGTGGACACTTCCGGGATGATAATTTTGGCAACGTCATGGAACACTTCTATGACAGCACAGGTATGACTATCTTGATTCTGTCATAAATTTGTCATGGATGTACATGCATGACAGAAAACGTGACCTACTATGACAAACACGTATCATCACGGAAGTGTATTTTTTTGTAGTGCATGCCATGGCATTTTAATAATGCCATGGGCATGTCTTCTAGTGTCTGGGTGTTTTGGGGGAGAGTAAACAAGGTAGTAGTGGTATTGGATGCCCTAGAGAGCCACTAGATGAGAGGGGAGGTGGAGAGAGAGGTGAACAGTGGCTGTCCAGAGGGGGGGGAATGGGGTTTTACCCCATCAATCATGGAGCTCTAGTTTGGAGGGAGTTACTGGAGCTAGAAGAAGACTAGGAGGAGTTGTGGTAAAAATTTGGGCTCATGGAGATTACTTGAAGAGGTCAAAGTGATGTTTTTGGGAAATTGGTAGATGGTGTTTGATGTTGGTTTGGGCAGGTATATGAATTCCTCTTGGCATGAGACTTAACATGATCAAATGGCATATAGATATAGGGTGCTCCACCAAGTTTGATCTCATTTGAGGGAAGTTGACAATGCAACTTTGGTAAACCCTAGAAATCAACAGAAATGGGTTTTACAAGGTTTAGTCATGAAAAACTATTCTCCTTGATGTGCCACTTGGTTTAGTGTCATCATTTGGAGATGTGAGCATGTCCACAAAAATTTTGGTAAAAAGGAGAAAGTTGGCAATGTAGAGTTGCTCAAATTTGGATCTGGATAGGGATGGTTTTGGGGCACTTTTGTGAAATAAAACTATTTTGATTGGAATAAAACTTGGCAAGATCATCACATTAGGCATACGTGACATTATAGAATTTTATTGGATTTATTTGACAATATTTCATACAGAAATATTTCAAATGCTTGAAATATACAGAAATGGTTTTCGAGAGTTTTGTCCAATGTTTTGAACATGACCATGTATTTAAACTCATATTTATGGAAAATATATGTCCATTGAGCTTCCCTAAATTTTCTCAAATATTTTTGAAACATTAAAATAATTTTAACCTATTAAAGACCATTTCTCGCCTTAAGGAAAAGCCTTTAAATAAAATATGAAAAATAACTTTTAAAATAATATTTATGTGGTTCCTGGGGGTCCTATATCTAATAGGAGTCAGATATAATTTTTGAAAGATTTTTCACACCCTTCATTAAGTACTTGTAGTTCAAGTCTCAATTCAGGGGTTGTTGGAAAACCTAATTTAGAAAATACTTTTTGGCCAAAATATTTTTGTAAGAAAATACTATTATGTCCTATACACATGTCATGATCATTGGACAAAGTTTTGGATCAAGGAGAAGGAGTATAAGAGTTGGAGGATTTATCTGATTTTTAGAGCACTTGCAAACAGCAGACAAAATCCAATCAAACAAAGACCAAAACACTCAAAAGTTTTTGTAAAACCACATTTTATCATGATCTATTAGCTTAAGTGTTGTGGCATGAAAATCATGGTGTGACAGGCCTACCCCCCTTACAAGAATCTCGTCCTCGAGATTTCCATACTAGGTGCGGGATGGAATACAGAAACTTAGATCTAGGGTAGTCTTCACGTCCTCATGTTGCTTCTCCTTCCGTGTGGTGCTCTTTTGAACTTGAAGTACTTGATGGTGTGGCTTCGTGTATGACGTTCTGCGTGATCCAGGTTGCTAATGGGTAGCTCACGGTAGGTCAGATTGGGCTGGAGGTCAATGGTTCGGTGATTGATGCCCTTGCAGGGATCGTGCGTGTCAGGAAGTTGGAAACATTTCCGGAGTTGTAATACATGGAAAACATTGTGCAAAGTGGGTGACTCAGGTGGTAACTCTAGCTGGTAGTCATCTACTCTTCGTCTTGCAGTGATCTTGAAGAGGGTCGATAAATCCTGGTGTGGGTCTTCCTTTGACATGAAAATGCTCGATTCCTTTGAGAGAGGTGGCTTGTAGATACACATGGTCTTCGACGCGGAAGTATACTTCTTGAGGACGGTCGTTGGTATAGTTTTTCCTCCTTGACATGGTGGTCTTCAGATGTTCTCTGATCAGCTGAACGACTCTTCTTTCATCTTCGGGTAGAAAAGTGTGTCACCAGTAAAGATGACAACCAACCTATCCAAGTACTCCATGAAGACTTGGCTCACGGGGTACATAAAGTATAGGCTGGGGTATCGGTGGTGGTCACGGTTGAGTATTGGTCAGGGTCTTCTCGACCTGGAGCCAAAGCCCATGGTCATGATTCGACCATGTTGTGGCTTTGTAGGGCTTAAGGGTTTCAAGGATTCTAGTGTGCGAGTGAACGTTTATCATCTTATCCTTGAGCACAACTTCTGAGATGCCAATTGTTCTATCTAGTCCTTCAAACAAATCACATCATATTACCAAAAGAATCGTCTCGAATAGGTCAACTCCAATCATCAATTATGCCATGCATATCCTCATGACTTCCGGGAGGAGGTCTAACAAGATCTTACATGTCAACTACCCCCAAACTCATATGTATGGTGATCCTCATGTAAAACCCATACAAGCTACTAATCTTGAACTAAACATCACAATCCAAGTACTCAGCTTATTCTTCCAAGGTCCAAGATAGTGCATCTCTATCCTAAGGAAACATGTCATATTCCAATCCAAGATCATGTTTCCTTCCTATGTATCAACTCCAATGGCCTATTAACTACACCAATCACTACATGATCCACTAGTTCTACAAATCCAATATCTATGGAGTTCCACATGACCTTCTAATGTCCTATAATCCCCAAATACTTGAAAGGGCTATCTCTACTATAGTCAGTCCACCAATTCCCATTATCATGATCTGATAAACTCCTAGATCAAGCTCGTACAGATCCCTAAATAAACCCCGACAATTAATCCAATCTCCTGGTTTATTGTCCACCAAGAAACATGGTATCATGATCAAGATCATCAGTCTAAATCCAATTTAACCGGAACCATGTAGACTTACTCAGCATCTAGACTCCACTAGGATCACCTATTTAATCCAAATCTCATGTCCCACGAGAATTCCTACCATTCCTCCAAGTCATTTTCTTATCATCACCAATTTCCTATCAATATCCCCTGGTTAAGTCAAATCCTTATACTCCCAAGAATTTCATCTTGCGATCATAATTGTCCTACTAAATCCAGTTTACTCCACGGTGATGAAAGTTATGCTACTCTATTAACATGATCCCACCAAGTCCATCTATCAACACGAAAACCTCACAATCCACCAAAGAGTCTCAGGTATTTCCTCAAGATCACTAGTATGGCTTCATCAACTCATTTGTCCTCAAATTGGTCTTCCCTATGGCATCGTCAGTTCTGGTGCTATCTTAGGATGACAATGTGCTTGTTCTCTATGCCCACTAGGTCCATAATTGTAACGCCCTCGATGCGGCTATATCTCCCACGTGTTGAGGCACGACTTAGAGGCATAACCGCATTGAAAGCAATGTCGCAAGTGAGGTAATCTTCACACAATCCATGTAATAAATAAAGGGGAAAGATGCATAGTTGGCTTACAATCGCCACTTCACACAAGTACATAAATAACATCCATCATACATATTACACTCAAGGTCCGACTACGGTACCAAAATGAAAGAAGACTACCCCAAATGCTAAACAGATCCCTGGATCACCCCAACTGGGCTCCACTACTGATCATCTAGAAAAGAAACATAGTAACGGCCACGTTCCTCGTCGAACTCCCAAGTGAGCTCGGTCGCGTCATCTGCACTGGCATCGTTGGTACCTGCAACTGTTGTGATAATATCTGTGAGTCACGGGGACTCAGCGATCTCACACCCGCGAGATCAAGACTATTTAAGCTTAAAGGTAGGAAAGGACAGTGAGGTGGAGCTGCAGCAAGCGACTAGCATATGGTGGCTACAGCGCAAAAGAGAGCGAGAAGAGAAGGCAAAGCACGGTCGTGAAGCTAGAAGTGATCAAGAAGTGATCCTGAAACGACCTACGTCAGACATTACTCCAACACCGTGTTCACTTCCCGGACCCCGCCGAGAAGAGACCATCACGGTTACACACGCGGTTGATGTGTTTTAGTTAAGGTCAACTTCGGGTTTTCTACAACCGGACATCAACAAATTCCCATCTGCCTCATAACCGCGGGCACGGCTTTCGAAAGATAATACCCTGCAGGGGTGTCCCAACTTAGCCCATGATAAGCTCTCACGGTCAACGAAGGATATTCCTTCTACCGGGAAGACCCGATCAATCTCGGAATCCCGGACTACAAGACATTTCGACAGCAACAAAACAAGTCCAGCAAAGCCTCCCAGATGTGCCGACAAATCCCGATAGGAGCTGCACATATCTCGTTCTCAGGGCACACCGGATGAGACAGACGTCGGGTTGGCATAGACCCTGGTTGCCCAAGGGGCGCCGGACATCGCTCGGTTTGGACCAGCAATCGAAGGAGAACTGGCCCGGGGTATAAAATAAAGATGACCCTTGAGTCTGCAGAACCCAAGGGAAAAAGGCTAGGTGGCGAATGGTAAAACCAATGTTGGGCCTTGCTGGAAGAGTCTTATTCAAGGAAAACTGTCAAGGGGGTCCCATAAATCACCCAACCGTGTAAGGAACGCAAAACTCCGGGAACATAACACCGGTATGACGGAAACTAGGGTGGCAAGGGTGGAACAAAACACCAGGCATAAGGCCGAGCCTTCCACCCTTTACCAAGTATATAGATGCATTAATTAGATAAGAGGTATTGTGATATGCCAACAAGTAAACATGTTCCAACAAGGAACAACAAGTCCATGTTCCAACAAGGAACGAACTTCATCTTCACCTGCAACTAGCAACGCTATAAGAGGGGCTGAGCAAAGCAGTAACATAGCCAAACAATGGTTTGCTAGGACATGGATGGTTAGGGGGCTGACATGGCAATATAGGAGGCATGATATAGCAAGTGGTAGGTATCGCAGCATAGGCATAGCAAAAGAGCGAGCAATCTAGCAAGCAAAGATAGAAGTGATTTCGAGGGTATGGTCATCTTGCCTGCAAGGTTCTCAGAGTTGTCGAAAGTTGGGTCCTCGAAAGCGTTCTCAACAGGTTCCTCATTCACGTACTCGTCTCCCGGCTCTACCCAAATCAAGAAAACAAGCAAAGGGGACAAATATCAATCACGATGCAATGCGCAAGCAACATGATGCAAAACATGGCATGATATGTGAGATGTGATATGCAATGCATATGCATGCTCCGGAAGGACAAAGATGAACAAGGCATAATCTTGGCAAACCAAGTATTCCACTGGATAGGTGAGGTGATTTCGGTTGAAATCGATATAAAGATCACCGGAATCGGATGCACGGTTTGTAAATGACAAGCAAAACAAGAATGGCACGAATCTGCCATTAACAGCATGATGCTACTTAGCAAGCATCAATTAATTAGGCTACTGCACCCAAACATGGCAACAAAGCATATGAAGGTAAACTACTCAAGATGCTTGATAAAAGATGAACACTGAGCTACGGCTAAATCACATCAGAACAGGTCCAACAAGCATGGCAAAAGTGCACAAGATAACAGGTTCTCAGACTTGGTGAAATTAACAACATAGCAGAAACTAACATCAGGATGACATGTTCAGAGCAATGAAACAACATGCTACAGGATCATAACATAGCAAACTAAGGCATGGCATGAATCTACTCAAAGCACTTGACAAAAGTCCCTTACTGACCATAAGCCAAAAGGGATCAGAAAATATGATTACACCCATGTCAAATAAGCAAGTTTCGTTACAGGTTTCAGACTTAGCAGAACACTGGACATGACGAAAACAGATAACGACTAGGCATGTTCGCGAGCTCGATGCACTCACTACAGAGCATTGCATGATAAACTAAGCATACATATATCAAGAAGACATGGCATAGTAACTAGACATGTCAAGAATAACATCATATCATGCAAGGATCAACTACACCAAGCTTGGCAAAATCGAATAACATGTAAACAATCTGCCAGCAACATTTTGAAGCAAAAGTAGATCTCGATTGACGCAAGCTATGGCACTCCATAATTGCACACAAAGGCATGGATGAATAGAGCAAATACTCAAGTTCAAAACTCCCTTACTGATCATGCTCAAAATATGCATAGATCTCTCAGAAACAACATGAATACATGGCATGAAAATAACAGCAGTCAGGGACTTAGTGAAATCACTAAGTCTCTGAAATCAGCAACATCAAGTGACCTAGTTTGCATGCTCGTGCTAGTCACCACATAGATCAAAAAAATACATGGAAAAATTCTCTGGATAGGTGGCATGGCATATTTCAAAACTCATGTAGGCCTCAACTTCATAGGAGGTACACATCAATCATGGCAAAAATGACAAAAGTGCATGTTCAGACAAAATCCAGCAACTAACATCAACTAGCCCTCTTATAACAGCATTTCGGGCATCAAGATGACCTCAAATGAAAATGATGCAATGGAATCAAATGATGTACTCCTCGAGACGAACAATTTAACATATTATACGCGCGAAACGAAGCTATGGATGCAAAGTTATGGCATGCAGAACATGTGATGATGATGCAAAATATTGGGGACTTAGAAATATTCGGGGTGAGGTAAAAGTCAACCGCCGGCACGTAGATCGAGGCGGGCGGATCGGGCGGATCCCGCCGGAGTTGAGCCGGAGAACGCGGGGGCGGCGCCGGTGGCCGGATCCGGGCGCGGAAGAGCGGATCCGCGGCGGGGCGAGGTCGCCGGCGGGGCGGACGACAGCGGGACCGGCTCGGGCGCGGAGGGCGGCTCCGGCGAGGAGCAGGCGCGGCGGCGCTGGAGTGAGGCGGCGGCGAGGCGGCGGGAGGCGGCGAGGCGACTCCGGCGCGGGCGGGCGACGAGGCCGGCGCGGGCGGGCGACGAGGGCGGCGCGGAGCAGCGGCCTGCGGCGAGCTCGGGCGCGGCTCGGGCGGCGGCTCCGCGGGCGGAGGCGGCGGCGGCAGGCGGGCCCCGCGGGCCCCGGATGGGCCCGGGCGGGCCGGCGGCGCGGGGAGAGAGGGGCGCCAAGTGGCGCGCGCGGGTTGGCTGGGAAGGCGGCGCGGGTGAGGTGGCAGCTCCTGATTGGCCGGAGCGACGTGGCCGGCGGACGTGTCCGGCGCCGGCGGACAGTGTCCGGCGCGCGGAGGGAGCGGGGCTAGGGTTAGGGTGCGAATTGATCCGGGATTGGGACGGGAGAGGTGTTTTTATAGCTAGAAGGAGCTAGGAAGCTCCAAATGAAGAGCGGTTTTCGGCCACGCGATCGTGATCGAACGGCGGAGGACATGGGAGTGTCTTAGATGGGTTGTTGGGCTGTTTTGAAGGGGTGTTGGGCTGCAACACACACGAGGCCTTCACGGTTACCCGGTTAACCGTTGGAGTACCAAACGAATTCCGATTGACCCGAAACTTGACAGGCGGTCTTCCGGTGCTATACCGAGGCCACATGTCAAACCTCGGTCCATTCCGAGAATGTTTAAAACCCGCTCAAGAAGAAATGTAAACGGGGACACCGGGGGAGATAGGAGCGCCGGATTGCAAAACGGACAACGGGGAAAAAGCTCGGATTTAAGTGACGAACACGTATGCGAATGCGATGCACATGATGACATGATATGAAATGCATGACATGAACAAAATACAACACGAAGGGAAACCCAACACGGAGAGAATATCATAACACATAGCCGGAAATGGCAAGAGTTGGATTACAAATATGGCAAGTTACATCTGGGGCGTTACAACACTCCACCACTACGAGAGGATCTCGTCCCGAGATCTAGGACTGAAAGAACTCCGGATACTCGGAACGTAGGTGGTCTTCACGCTCCCAGGTGGCCTCTCGGTCTGAATGATGTGACCATTTCACTTTGAGGAATTTGATTGACTTGTTGCGAGTCTTGCGCTCAGTTGTCTCAAGAATAGCAACTGGATGCTCATGATAGGACAAATCTTCTTGAAGATCAATCTCTTCGAAGTTGATGGTGCGCTCAGGCGTCTTGAAGCACTTGCGAAGCTGTGACACGTGGAAGACATCGTGCACATTTGCAAAGTTGGAGGGAAGCTCAAGTTGATAGGCTAGATCGCCTTTTTTGCCGATGACCTTGAAGGGACCGATGTATCGCGGGGCAAGTTTCCCCTTGATACCGAAGCGACGAGTCCCTTTCATTGGAGAGACACGGAGGTAAACATGGTCTCTGATCTCGAATGCCACATCACGGTGTTTGCTATCGTAATAGCTCTTCTGGCGCGATTGCGCGGCTTTGAGGTTCTCACGAATCACCTTGCACATAGCCTCAGCCTCTGAGATCAAATCATTGCCGAGCAATTGACGTTCACCGGTTTCATACCAGTTGAGAGGAGTACGGCACTTTCTGCCATAGAGAATCTCGAATGGGGCTTTGCCCGAGCTGGCTTGAAAACTGTTGTTGTAAGAGAATTCAGCATAAGGAAGGCAATCCTCCCACTTCATGCCGAAAGAGATAACATAGGCTCTGAGCATATCTTCAAGAATTTGGTTGACACGCTCGACTTGACCACTAGTCTGAGGGTGGAAAGCTGTGCTGAAGCGGATGTTGGTGCCCATGGCCTTCTGAAAAGAATCCCAAAACTTGGAGGTAAAGATGCTGCCACGGTCTGAAGAAATCAATTGCGGAATGCTGTGCAAAGAGACAATTCTGGAGGTGTAGAGCTCTGCCAGCTGCGCTGCTGTGATAGACTCTTTGATAGGAAGAAAATGAGCCACTTTGGTGAGCTTGTCGATGACGAGGAAGATAGCATCATTTCCACGCTTGGACTTAGGAAAACCAGTCACGAAGTCCATTTCAATATGATCGAATTTCCATTCTGGAATAGCAAGAGGTTGGAGAAGTCCAGCTGGTCGTTGGTGTTCTGCTTTCACCCTTCTGCAGACATCACACTCATTCACGAATTGAGCGATCTCACGCTTCATTCGAGTCCACCAATACGACTGCTTGAGGTCATGGTACATCTTCGAACTTCCAGGATGAATTGACAGAAGAGAATTGTGCGCTTCGTTCATAATGACTTTACGAAGATCACCCTTTGGAACCACGATCCGGTCCTCGAAGAAAAGGGTATCTCTGTCATCAACTCGATAGCACTTGTATTTGGGGATGCTCTTTTCAATACCACGTTTCACCTTCTTCACCATGGTATCCAACAGTTGTGCCTCACGAATTTGATCTTCCAAGGTAGGAGAGACGATGAGGTTGGCAAGCAAACCTTGAGGGACAACTTGGAGATTCAACTTGCGGAAAGCCTCACGGAGATCCGGTTGGAATGGCTTGAGGATTAAGATGTTGCAGTAAGCCTTTCTGCTCAAAGCGTCTGCAATCACATTAGCCTTGCCTGGAGTGTACTCAATACTCGGATTATACTCTTGAATCATTTTGACCCATCGAGTTTGCCTGAGGTTGAGATGGGGCTGAGTGAAGATGTACTTGAGGCTCTTGTGATCTGTGAATATGTCCACTTTCCTTCCCAACAGGAGATGTCTCCATGTTATTAGGGCGTGGACCACTGCCGCCAACTCAAGATCGTGAGTGGGGTAGTTCCTTTCGTTGGGCTTCAACTGGCGAGAGGTATAGGCAACAACCTTCTTCTCTTGCATTAAGACAGCACCGAGGCCCTGGAGAGAAGCATCACAGAATACTTCATAAGGCTTGGATTCGTCAGGAGGAGTCAGAACTGGAGCAGAGACGAGTTTCTCTTTGAGAGTGTTGAAAGCAACGTCACACTCAGGAGACCAGACATACTTCACATGCTTCTGGAGGAGGTTGGAAAGAGGCTTTGCAATCTTTGAGAAATTCTCAACGAATCTTCTGCAATAGCTTGCAAGTCCAAGAAAACTGCGAAGCTGCTTGACATTCTGAGGAGGATTCCAATTCAAAACTGCAGACACCCTCTCTGGATTAATAGCAATGCCCTTGGCAGAGATGATATGGCCAAGATAAAGAACTTCATCAAGCCAGAATTCACATTTGGAGAACTTCGCATATAATTGATACTCTCTGAGCTTGTCGAGTACCAATCGCAAATGTTTGGCATGATCCTTCTTATTATTGGAGAAGACCAAAATATCATCGAGATAGACCAAGACAAATTCGTTGATGTAGGGGTTGAAGATGAAATTCATCAAGCGAGTGAAATACGGAGGAGCATTGACGAGGCCGAAAGACATGACAGTATATTCATAAGAACCAAAGCTTGTTCTGAATGCTGTCTTGGGAATATCTTCTTCACGAATGTGAATCTGATGATAACCCATACGAAGGTCAAGCTTGGAGAACACCTTAGCACCTTTGAGTTGCTCGAAAAGCTCATTGATGTTGGGTAGTGGGTACTTGTTCTTGATAGTCTTCTTGTTCAATGGACGGTAATCGATGCAAAGTCGGTCCGTGCCATCCTTCTTCTTGACAAAAAGAACACCACAACCCCAAGGAGAAGAACTCGGTCTGATCAGACCCAGACGTTCTTGTTTATCGAGTTGAATCTTCAATTCCTTGAGCTCATCTGGTCCAAGCTTGTAAGGACGCTTGCAAACGGGTTCCGTGCCAGGCTCAAGATCAATAACGAATTCAACTGGCCGACGGGGAGGCATACCCGGAAGCTCTTCTGGAAAGACATCTTGGTACTCACAAACGACTGGAATCTGAGAGATAGCCTCCATTTCACCAATCTCATTGAGAGAAAACAACCGAATGGTATCATCACGAGAAGCATAGATGATCACATCGTTAGAAGAGTGAGTCAATTTGATTTCCATGGCAGCACACTCAAGCTGAGCCTTATGCTTAGAAAGCCAGTCCATCCCGAGAATAAGATCAATATCAGAGTCACCAAGCACCATTGGAGAAGATAGAAATTTATAGTCGCCCATCTTGATGGAAACATCCGGAACAAATGAGCTTGCGTTCATGAATCTACCCGGAGATACAACTGACAATGGTCTAACCAAATCTTGGAAAGACAACTCATGTTTCGTTGCAAAAGGTCTTGAGATGAAGCAATGCGATGCGCCAGTATCAAATAAAACTTTTGCAGGAATATCATTAACAGGAAGATTACCCATGATCACTTCAGAAGAATCCTCTGCTTGAGCTGCATTCATCATGTTCACCTTTGCGGACTTAGGATTATGCTTGACCACTGCATTGCTGGAAGATTTCACAGGAGGAGGAGGCGGAAGGCGCCTTTGATTGAAGCACTTGTTCGCATAGTAACCCTTCTGCTGACATTTGTTACAAGTCACCTCTGAGAGCGGACGATGGTAAGGAGCACTTGGCCTTGGAGCTTGATTCTGCGACTTGTTCTGATAGCCAGGGTTGGGTGGGTGGGAAGATCCACGACCACTTGAATTCTTCTGCTGATAAGGCTGACGGAACGGAGGAGGAGGAGGCAACCAGAACTTCTGTTGCTTAGCTGCCACAAGTGAAGAAGAAGAAGACTGGACTGCGTCTCTGACTCTCTTCTTAGATGCCTCACACTTGAGCTGAGCAGCTTCTTGTTTCAGTGCCATGTTGTAGAATTCATCATACTTTAATGGCTCGAAAAGCACGAGAGCAAGTTGCAGATCTTCTCTGAGACCACGCCTAAACTGGTAGATCATACTCTTCTCATCAGGAATGTCTTGCCTTGCAAAACGAGAGAGCTTCTGGAACTGAGTGTTGTATTGATAGACAGACATGGTGCCTTGCTTGAGATTGCGGAATTCCTCACGCTTAAGCTCAACAACACTTTCTGGAATGTGGTGCGCTTTGAAATCCCGGCGGAAATCATCCCAGGTAATCACACGACCTCCTCTGGAATCTTTGTATTGCTGGAACCACTCAGCAGCTTGATCTTTGAGTTGAAAAGAGGCAAACTTGACAAAGTCCTCAGGTCTGACATTGCTGCACTCGAAATGCTTGCTGATGTCCACGAGCCAATCATCGGCGTCTGTGGCCTCGACACAGTAGCTGAAGGTCTTTGGCTGATTAGCAAGGAACTGGTTCAGTGAAGCGAAGTGCGGCTGATTGTTGCCTTGGCCTTGATTCTCTTGATTACCTTGCCCTTGGTTGCGATCTTGCAAGAGCTGAATCAGAATCTGAGCATTGGCATTTGTGGCAGTCATCAAGGCTTGCCAAGCTTCCGGAGGTGGAGGCGGTGGCGGAGGGTTAGCCTGATTCCCTTCATTGCGTTCCGGATTCTGACGCGTTGGTGGAGCCATCCTGAAGAGGGTGACATCCATTAGCATCTTGACAGAGATATATTGAAGCTGAATCAAAGGAACGAAATTGCAACATATAGTCTTCACAATTAACATTCGAACGAGAATGAACGAATGAATTCCAATGTAAATCATCACACTTCCAAAATTGAGAGCCACTTAGAACATGGTAAGGAATAAAATCAACAAGGTACGGATGTGAACAAATACTTGGTAAGGATTACCCAATCACAAACCAAATATCTGCGGAAGAAATACTAGAGCTACATGAATTCCCACTTGTAAACTCCCGGAACTTTCTGGTTATGCAATCAGGTGTTGGGGATACAGGGGAAGCATAATATCTCACCCAAACTAGCAAATCCTACAACCAGCTGTATCCATCCTTCAACACATAACCAAGAAACCTTCGGAAATCGTCTACCTCAACCTTCAAAAAGCATCCGTTATACAAGTCATGGCAATACTCCCGCACTCGCCACAGTACTGGGCTATCAGGGTTATCTCACCAACAACTGTACAAAAGAGATTTTCGATGTCGGCGTACTAAACTCAGGTAAACCAAAACCGCAACGATAAGATTATGATGACAACACCTCGGAGCTCAACTCCCCGGGACACTGCCACAACCCCTAAATGTCAGGAGGCAACCAAGACAATGTTGTCATCATAAAACCATCGGAACGATTGTAATATACCCGCGTGATCCTAAAAAATTTTTTAGTGAAATTTGAGAAGAGAAGAGTCAAAACTCTACGTCAGGATACCTCACCAGAAGGTCGAAGGGACTGGGGAGTAAAAAGAATTCCTAAACTCTCCGATATATAATTCGTAAATGACTCAAAACATTTTTCTAGACACAACTCGGCCACTAAAGACGATCAAACAGTGGGGGCTCCTAAGGTCGGGGAAAGGCTCTGATACCAACTGGGTCTATGCCAACCCGACGTCTGGCTCATCCGGTGTGCCCTGAGAACGAGATATGTGCAGCTCCTATCGGGAGTTGTCGGCACATCTGGGAGGCTTTGCTGGACTTGTTTTGTTGCTGTCGAAATGTCTTGTAGTCCGGGATTCCGAGATTGATCGGGTCTTCCCGGTAGAAGGAATATCCTTCGTTGACCGTGAGAGCTTATCATGGGCTAAGTTGGGACACCCCTGCAGGGTATTATCTTTCAAAAGTCGTGCCCGCGGTTATGAGGCAGATGGGAATTTGTTGATGTCCGGTTGTAGAAAACCCGAAGTTGACCTTAACTAAAACACATCAACCGCGTGTGTAACCGTGATGGTCTCTTCTCGGCGGGGTCCGGGAAGTGAACACGGTGTTGGAGTAATGTCTGACGTAGGTCGTTTTAGGATCACTTCTTGATCACTTCTAGCTTCACGACTGTGCTTTGCCTTCTCTTCTCGCTCTCTTTTGCGCTGTAGCCACCATATGCTAGTCGCTTGCTGCAGCTCCACCTCACTGTCCTTTCCTACCTTTAAGCTTAAATAGTCTTGATCTCGCGGGTGTGAGATTGCTGAGTCCCCGTGACTCACAGATATTATCACAACAGTTGCAGGTACCAACGATGCCAGTGCAGATGACGCGACCGAGCTCACTTGGGAGTTCGACGAGGAACGTGGCCGTTACTATGTTTCTTTTCTAGATGATCAGTAGTGGAGCCCAGTTGGGGTGATCCAGGGATCTGTTTAGCATTTGGGGTAGTCTTCTTTCATTTTGGTACCGTAGTCGGACCTTGAGTGTAATCTGTATGATGGATGTTATTTATGTACTTGTGTGAAGTGGCGATTGTAGGCCAACTATGCATCTTTCCCCTTTATTTATTACATGGATTGTGTGAAGATTACCTCACTTGCGACATTGCTTTCAATGCGGTTATGCCTCTAAGTCGTGCCTCGACACGTGGGAGATATAGCCGCATCGAGGGCGTTACAATAATGAACCCAATGATGAGCAAAGGTTACTGAAGCTTAACTGGTTTCTCTTGCAATTCTGTAGGTTAAGCACATGGTTAAGGATTCGAGGTGGGGTATCTCGTGAAATCTCGAAGGATATAGGGATGGGTTTCCAGTCTTGAGGGGTAAGCACAACTCTACGGAGTTGCACTTGGTCGAAGAGGCTGTAGCAAAAGTCTTTAGTGCTAGTTTGGTCGCCGAGCTAGAATCCTTGGTGCATCTTGTCTTGTTGGTCTTCATTTGATGAGAGAGAGATGAGAGGGAAAAGTAGCATAGAGGAGGTGCCTAAAGGGGGTTCTATAGTGCAAGTGCAAACAAACAGGTGCCAAAAAGGGCCAAACACAAGCATTAAGATAAGGAAGGTGATATAGTCGCGTTCTTGTTGCCTAGGGCAAAAGGGAGACTGATATCAAAACACAAACAAATAAAAACAAGCAACACACAATCATGGTTCTATTCGAACCATCATACAGACTCGACTATGCATAGGGGGTACACGACTCATCCTACCCTAGGGGTTCTCGGAATCAGTAGTCGTGCTGTGCTTCGTGTCTCGTGCAGTCTTCTGGGTTATCCTCGGTGTCGCTGCGTCTCTTGTAGTTGTTCGATGAAACGATCCGGGTTGAGCCTGAAGAGTCTTCGACAACTTCTCGCCGGTTGAAGTGATGGGGTGAAGGTGGCTCCTCGTAGCTGACATTAACTTGGTCTACGGTTGTCTTCTTAATCATGACAATCCCTTTTGCCTTCTACGGCGTCGAGGGTACCAGGTAGGCAATCCTTTATGCAATGACATTAACAACGCATAGTAGAGGTCCGACATGTTGGTTACGTTGACGAAAACATCGACACCAAGAGCGGGGGATGAAGAGAACCGTTTTCCTGCTCACTATAGTGAGGCGGACCAAATGGCGAGGTTCTCATCCACCAGTGGTTGCCGATACAACAACGGTAAGGACTGGGTTGCTCTATTAGCGATGTTTATCATGATCTTGCATATCTTACACCCTGATCGTCATAGGACAAGGTTGCATCATCCTAGGGCAGTGTCAAGGGTGTCATCATCTTCTTGGTCTTGATGGTATCTTCGGTTGGCATCATCTTGTCATGATGTCATCAAACTTGTGTTCAGAAGACGTGGGCGAATGTCTGGCAAGGTATATTCCTTCTAGGCTATCCACGAGGATTACAAGGAATCCAGTGGTCAGGGGCATAAGGGTACTAGCAGCCATTTACAAAAGTTTGTAAGGGGAAGAGATCAAGGAAAATATGTCTTAGTTTTTGAAAACTTTGGAAGGGAAGAGAAGTATAGATAGTTTTTGAAAACTAGCGATAGTTTTGAAGATAGTTTCACCCTAACTAGCGACCATGCTAACTAAGGCTTCCTACAGTCAACCTGGCTCTGATACCACCTCCGTGGGGACCCCGACTCATAAGTCGAGATCACCGAATGCACATGTACAGTGATCCCAGAGATCAATGCTCACTGAACACACAGAAGCTGAATAACAAGAGTCTTACATCCATACATACCTTCTTACACAAATTATGACCATTATGGTCAAGTCTTACATAGGTAAAGCCTGAGGGGATGAACATCAAATAAACTCAAGCAGCAGAAATCTGCGTTGATAAGTAGAACCCATGCCATCTGCCTTAACCCTACAGGCATTCTGACTAGGAAAGCATCCTAGCTCGCATGTTCGTCGCCAAGGTACTCTTCATTATATCCTGTTCTTTCATGCCTGGCTAATAAAATAACCAGTGGCAAGCCAATGAGTACTTTGAATGTACTCGCAAGCAACCCATATTTTGGAACAAGGTACAACAATGCATGATATAGCTCTAAGTAGGTACTTTTGCAGAAAGCTAGTTTGAGTGCAATAACAACTTGTAAAGCATGCATCATAGGAATTCATATTTTCATGTGAACGGGTTACGGATATCACCATAAACAGAGTTTGGATCAACTCTAGTTTAATCAATGATTCAAGTCATTCCACTCGACTCAAGTAGTTCTCTCCTGAAAGTGCGTTAAGTCGACTAGAGGGGGTGAATAGGCGATTTTTATGAATTCTTCACTAAGGAATTTCAAGGTGAGGAAATTCCTAAGCGAAGAACTACTTGCAGTGGAATAAGTACTTAGATGTAAACATAATGGAACATAAGCATGGTCATCATGATGAAATGAAGACAAGCACAGAGTACAGAAAGTGTAAACACAGGATAACACAGGATGAAGACAAACAGACTGAAGAAATAGAATTAAGGAAATTGAGAAAGTCTTCAGTCAAAGTTTTCAAACAGATATGAACAGGCACACAACACAGTAATGAGGAAATGAAAGAGTTGAGGAAATAGAACCAGTAAGCTTGGTGAAGACAATGATTGGGTAGACCAGTTCCAACTGTTGTGTCAGTTGTACGTCTGGTTGGAGCGGCTAGGTATTTAAACCTGAGGACACACAGTCCTCACCGTATTCTCCTTGAGCTAAGGTCACACAGACCTCGCCCAATCACTCGTGGTAAGTCTTCAGGTGACTTCCAAACCTTCACAAACTAGGTCACTCGGTGATCCACAGTTTCCTCTTGGATGCTCAGACCATGACGCCTAACCGTCTGGAAGAAGCACATTCTTCAAAGGTAACAAGCGTCGAATCGACGCAAGATCAATCTCTTCAGTGATGCTTAATCACTTCGGGTTTGTAGGTGTTTGGGTTTGGGTTTCCTCACTTGATGATTTTCGCTCAAAGTCCTCGGAGGAAGGGATGCTCTCAAATGAGAAGTGTCAGTTTCTCTCGGAGCAGACAACCAACTAGTGGTTGTAGGGGGCGGATATTTATAGCCTAGGGAGAAGCCCGACATGATAAGACATAAATGCCCTTCAATGATATGACCGTCAGGTGGGTAGATATTTTGGGACAGCTGGCGCATAGCACAGCAACGGTCGGAATTTTGAGTATCAAATTCCTCAGGGCTATCATGTTCCTCACTGTGTAGGCAATCTGCACTAGCGAATTCCTAACTCCTGAGTCAGAACAAATTCCTCAGAGATCAGAAGAACTTCGTCTCTGTCACTGAAGAAATTGACTGAGTTGTATGAGATTTCCAATGGCTTCACTCAAAGGGATTGGTAGGTGTAGGATTTGAGTTTAGCATCACTTGGAAATTTTTCCTTAGTATTTCCTCGACCCCCTTTAACAGTATGATGTTTCCTATGACTCAAGAAAGAGAAAAAGAAACTACGAAAACAAAAGTATTCACGCTTCATGTTCCTCGAATGAATGCCAAGTCTTCAAGGTCACACCAATTTCTTCACTTTCAAAGTCTTCAGAAAGTCTTCAGACTTCCAAAGTCTTCAGTTGAAGACATTCGTTTTTAGGGGTCAACTTTCTCTGTAAATATCAAACACCTCATAGACTTATAGACCTGTGTACACTCACAAATACATTAGTCCCTTAACCTATAAGTCTTCAATACACCAAAATCACTAAGGGGCACTAGATGCACTTACATCTCCACACACCCACACACACACACACACACACACACACACCAGGTTCCATAAACAATGGACGTAGCCCAAGAGCGGTTACCCAACTGTCCTTGACCGTGGACACGGCTATTTGAATAGTTTAACACTCTGCAGAGGTTGCACACTTTACCCACAAGATCCGGGGAACTTCCATGTCATCCACGACCCGCGGTACCTCAAGTACCCGGGGTAAGCACCCGATCACTATCTTTCCCTAGCTGTGACCAACATAGAGTCCACTCGATTGGTAGCAGCCCCTGTGCCAAACATTTTCACATAATAAATTTTGTGGAGCCATGCTCCCATATTCATCACACAACACAAGCACGGGGTACCAACGGTGTGTCCGGTGCCCAGTAAAAACAGTCATGGCCGCCCTACCTGGCACGACCCCGTCCCGAGAGTGACCACGCCACTCCCGCCACTAGTAATGCCGGCATCCATGTTAGCATGAATTAGGTAATTAATAATGCCCTTTCCCATATAAGGGTAGAGTGGTTGCGCATGTATGGTTGGAGTAACGGTCGCAACTTAAGCCAATCTTTTTTCTAAAACAACACACTCACTTGCCTCAGTACACCACTTCTTTAGCAAGTGGTTACCTAGCTCAACATCTCCCTCGGGCATTAGTGGCACCCAACGGGGTTTTCGAAAAGTCTTTGGAAATACTTTTGTCTCCATCACCATGCATATACCCGTCCCATTTGTATAGCATCTACTTTAGCATCCTATCTGCTCCCACTGGCATAAGCCTCATAGGAAGGTAGGGTCATGCACAATGCAAGTATCAACAAGGAGGAGACGAAGGCAACTCACCGAAGTGGCTACCGTCTCATCATGATTCCGATGCAACAATAATAAAGTGCTATATGACATGCATAAAATGGGTTTCATAGACATGGTCAAAGGGCTACTTGCCTGGTTCATCGGAGTCTTCAAGTCTTTTGGTCCTTCTCCAAGTACTCTGTCTACTTCGTCAACTAACGTCGGAAACAATCACAATAAGCAACATAACAAGACAAAAATAAAAGTGCTCTAAAAATGTGAGTTGGACTTTTCTAGGATACCTTTGGTCATATGAGGAATGACCAAGGTGGTTTCATTGGGATTTGATCATTGGATATCTCTGAACATTTCAATATGATGGAATCAAGGGATTTGTGAATTTGCAAGAAGTGTACAGAAATATTATTTTGAAAAATGATCAAAGACACCCATTTAATAAGGAATGATTTTAGAAGCACCTAGGAGTTAGTTTCACTGGATTTGGAGTTGAAATGATTTTTCTATGAATTTGCAAAGTTGGCTATACATGGAGAAATGGACCAATATTTGATGTGGCATAGAAAGAATAAGTTCATAAACTAAGTTGTGAACTCATATGCATCTAGAAATTTGAATAATTGCATTTGGATCAAATTTGAGCCCTCTGTGCTTTTCCAAATTTATCACAGAAATGGAAAAAAGGGGATTTCATAAATATTTGTGAAGGAAATGTTTCTGGAAAATTCGGCAAATAGCACCATGTGATAGATCATGAATTTATGAACTTCTAGTAATTTGAATCATCAAATTTGGAGTCGATTTGAATTCTTTATGGATTTTTGAAGTTCACTGAAAAAAAGAAAAAAAGTTTTTTTCGAGAGTACGCCTTGGCATACCATATTTTTACAGAAGGCAGAATATCAAGTACAAGAGACTACAACTTGCTGCGAACAACAAGTGCAGTTGAAACTCCACACTCACGCACACTACGACACATACAGACACAACCCAAAGGAGCCTATCCTAAGCACATCATCTAGCCGCGTCTCGACCAGCACCGAACGCCACCAAGAACAACAACTGCAAACGAGATTTCCTTGTCGACGCACTAACCATCCATGAATGCCTAAAAGGAGACGGCGAATGGATAGCGGGACTCAGTCGGACCCGAGAAAGCCGCGTCTTGATACTTCGGCAGCTGCGTACATAGCGCCCAAGAAGATCTGCTCGGACCAACGACTAGCACCGGAGAACCACAACACAACCTTGAAACCCAGTCTCCAAACACAATGCTCCCAACGGAGTAACGCCGTCGAGACGCCACCATCGCTAGTCCAACAATGAACCAAGGCTTTCCCCTGGAGACAATCCTAGCGTGGGGGAAGATGCCGGCACACCACCGCGACGCTTCCACTGAGGGAAACGACACCTACAGGCGCCGTCGTCGCAAGCACCAGCCAAGGCTGTGCAGGATTTTCATCCATGCCGTCACGCACCTCCCGTCCAAGCCAAAGGAATACGGCCAAGCACTTCATGAAGGGATGCACCACCGCCATCGCAGCACCTCGTCGTTGCGACCAAATAGTTGCAGAACACCGACACCCACACCGAGGAGACGCAACCATCAACCACCTCCAGCCGTGACCGTGAACCAGCCGCTCCTCCTGCTCCAACCTCCGTCGACAAGGCCGCCTGCTCATGCCCCAACCCGCGTCAGGGCCACCAGCACCTGCCCCAACCACCATCGCCAGGGACGCGAGCAGCAACAATCCACACCACACCAGGCGGCCAGCCCAACCACACCAAGCAGCTAGCAGGCAGCCAGCCAAGCCTCGGACACGCCCTGTTGACCCAGATCTGGAGGTCCCAGATCCAGACCACGCCGCCGCCACAAGCGCCCCCCTTGTAGCCGCCGACACAACGCATGTGACGCCCGCGACGGATGGCACCAACACCGCAGCCTCCACCGGCAGCCGCTCGCACGCCACACCATGGCGAGCGCCCCCGCACCGCTGCCTCCGGGGCCCACTTCGCCGCCTTCGTCACCCACGCCGGCCGGAAGACCACCTCGCGCCATGACCACCACTGCCGACTCCTGGCCACGCTCCGCCGCTCCCCGCGCTCCTCGCCGTGCTCTGACACCCAAGGGAAGACCTCCGCGCAGCCCCCATGCCGCTACTCCCCCGTGCGAGGGAGGCCCGCCAGGGCGCGCCAGCCACCCCGGCGCCTTTGGCGGCTGGGAGCCACCGCCGCCGTCGGCGCCAGCGGCGGCAGCGGCCAGAGGAAATCTGGGGGTGGGGGATCGCGGCGGCGGCTAGGGTTTTGACCCTCCGGAGCCACCCGCGCGAGCAGCCCAGGAAGGGAGGGGAAAGTTTCGTTACATGATGGGCCGACCCAATGGCTCAGCTGCGCGCAGGCAGAGGGTGATGTCGAACATGCACCGCTGGAATAATGCCTTCGCCGTGGGTAGGCGGCTTCAGTGGAAGCCGTATCCACTTACTCCGTGCGGGCCCAGCCGGACGCATCAGCAGAGACTGGCCAGTGGGGTCGCCGGCCCCACTGGCAGGGCCTCCTTCAACCTCCCGCACGAAGCAGGGGAGACGAGGCAGCACGGGCACCGGCGCTCTCCCTGGCGGCTCCAGCCACTTCCGGCAACGTCCGGCACACCGGAGGGTCCAGCGCGACAAGGCGCGCCCGTCCAGGTGCTTCACGCCCGCGGAGGAGCCTAGGAAGGTGAGAGGATTCGGGTGTCGGCGGTGGAGATGTTCTGGCATGATGAGATGGGGAGGAGGGGGCTCGGGTGACACGAATTTATCCCGAGCTCGCCGTCGGCAGTGGCGGGCGTGGAGGAAGAGGAGGGCAGGGGAGGAAGAATGGCGCGGTCCAGGGGGTCCAGGCGAGGGAGAGAGAGTAGTTGGAGAGGAGAGGAGGCTTGGGACGGCCATATATGGGCGCGGCTGGGAGGTGTCGTAGGTGGGGCGCACGGCCACGGCCAGGGGCGTTGCCAGAGGCCAAATGGGTGCTCTGGTGCGTGCCTGAGGTGCTCGTGGGCGTGGTCAAGGCCGCGGGGAGAGGAAAGAGGAAGCAGGGCGAGCTCCAGGAGGGCCCCGAGCTCGTGCACCCACTGACCGAGTTGGGCGGCGTCGGGCGAGCTCAGCAGGGGAGAAGGAGAGAGGGGAAGGAGGGGGCCGACTAGCTAGCGTGTCGTGAACGTCGAGGCGTCCTCGGGAGACATGGCCCCGGCGCCCAAGGTCGTCGAGTGCCTTGGAATGGGCAAGCTAAAGTGTGGGAGTGCACTGTAGCGTGCTCCAGAGCACGCCCATGGCATGACATGGCATTTTAATAGTGCCATGGGCATGTCTTCTAGTGTCTGGGGGTTTTGGGGAGAGTAAACAAGGTAGGAGTGGCATTGGATGCGCTAGAGAGCCACTAGATGAGAGGGGAGGTGGAGAGAGAGGTGAACATGGCTGTCTCGAGGGGAAAAATGGGGTTTACCCCATCAATCATGGAGCTCTAGTTGGGAGGGAGTTACTGGAGGTAGAAGAGGACTAGGAGGAGTTGTGGTAAAACTTTGGGCTCATGGAGATTAGTGAAGAGGTCAAAGTGATGTTTTTGGAAATTGGTAGAAGGTGTTCGATGTTGGTTTCGGCAGGTATATGAATTCCTCTTGGCATGAGACTTAACAGGATCAAATGGCATATAGATATAGGGTGCTCCACCAAGTTTGATCTCATTTGAGGGAAGTTGACAATGCAACTTTGGTAAACCCTAGAAATCAACAGAAATGGGTTTTCCAAGATTTAGTCATGAAAAACTATTCTCCTTGATGCGCCACTTGGTTTAGTGTCATCATTTGGAGATGTGAGCATGTCCACAAAAAATTAGTAAAAAGGAGAAAGTTGGCAATGTAGAGTTGCTCAAATTTGGATCTGGACAGGGATGGTTTCGGGGCACTTTTGTGAACCAAAACTATTTTGATTGGAATAAAACTTGTCAAGATCATCATATTAGGCATATGTGACTTTCTAGAATTTATTGGATTTATTTGACAATATTTCATACAGAAATATTTCAAACGCTTAAAATATACAGAAATGGTTTTGGAGGGTTTTGTCCAATATTTTGAACATGACCATGTGTTGAAACTTATATATATGGAAAATATATGTCCATTGAGCTTCCCTAAATTTTCTCAAATATTTTTGAAATGTTAAAATAATTTTAACCTATTAAAGACCATTTCTGGCCTTAAGCAAAAGCCTTTAAATAAAATAGGAAAATAACTTTTAAAATAATATTTATGTGGTTCCTGGGGTTATTTTATCTAATAGGAGTCAAATATAATTTTTGAAAGATTTTTCACACCCTTGATTAAGTACTTGTAGTTCAAGTCTCAATTCAGGGGTTTTTGGAAAAACTAATTTAGAAAATACTTTTTGGCCAAAATATTTTTGTAAGAAAATACTATTATGTCCTATACACATGTCATGATCATCGGACAAAGTTTTGGATCAAGGAGAAGGAGTATAAGAGTTGGAGGATTTATGTGATTTTTAGAGCACTTGCAAACAACAAACAAAATCCAATCAAACAAAGACCAAAACACTCAAAAGTTTTTGTCAAACCACATTTTACCATGATCTATTAGCTTAAGTGTTGTGGCATGAAAATCAGGGTGTGAGAGTTTGATCTTGGATAAGCCGGAGCACCAGATCACCCTCTTGGAAAGTTCTGGTTTTAACCCGACGGCTGTGATAACGGCGCAGATCTTGCTGGTAAATCACCGAACGAGCCGCCGCGATATCACGCTCCTCATCTAACAGGTCAAGTGCTTCCTGAGGTGCTTTTTCATTGTCAGCTTCAACATAAGCCGCCACACGAGGTGAGTTATGACGTATGTCACTAGGGAGAACCGCCTCTGCTCCGTAAACCATGAATAAAGGTGTGTAACCCGTCGATCTGTTGGGCGTAGTATTAATACTCCATAATACGGAAGCTAACTCCTCCACCCAACAACCCGGCGTCCTCTGTAAGGGAACCATAAGCCGGGGCTTGATGCCTCTAAGGATCTCTTGATTGGCTCTCTCACCCTGACCATTAGATTGGGGGTGAGCCACCGACGATACATCAAGCCGGATATGCGCACACTGACAAAATTCCTTCATAGCACCCCTGGAGAGATTAGTGCCATTGTCTGTTATTATGCTGTGTGGAAAGCCAGAGCGGAAGATCACCTTCTTCATGAATTGAACCGCCGTTGCCGCATAACACTTACTGACCGGCTCTGCCTCGACCCACTTAGTGAACTTATCAACCGCCACCAAAAGGTGGGTCTTCTTATCCTTGGACCTCTTAAAAGGTCCAACCATGTCAAGCCCCCAAACTGCAAACGGCCAAGTAATTGGAATCATCCTCAATTCTTGAGCTGGCACGTGAGCTCGCCGTGAAAATTTCTGACATCTGTCGCATCTACTGACCAGATCCTCAACATCAGCATGAGCCGTCAGCCAATAAAATCTATGACAAAAAGCCTTGGCCAGAAGAGACTTAGAGCCAGCATGATGACCACAATCCCCTTCATGGATCTTGCGCAGAATCTCACAACCTTGTTCATGTGAAACACAACATTGAAACGCCCCTGTAACGCTGCGATGATGTAACTCTCCATTGACAAAATAGTCATTTACTTGGACCGCCGGGTTATTTGCCTGGCCAAAGTTTCATCCTCAGGTAACTCGCCCCGGGTCATATACGCCAAATATGGAACTCTCCAATCAGGAATAACATGAAGAGCTGCCACCAACTGATCTTCCGGGTCAGGAATAGCCAAATCCTCCTATGTAGGTAACTTGACTGATGGGTTATGCAGAACGTCAAGAAAAACATTAGGCGGCACCAGTTTACTTTGAGAACCCAACCCGCTTAAGGCATCAGCTGCTTCATTATTTCTCCGATCGACATGCTCAACTTGATAACCCTTAAAGTGACCATCAATAACGTCCACCTCTCATCGATAAGCTGCCATGAGTGGATCCTTGGAATCCCAAGTACCAGAGACTTGTTGAGCCACCAAATCTGAGTCGCCAAAGCACCTTACCCGGCTTAAGTTCATCTCCTTAGCCATCCGAAGACCGTGGAGCAAGGCCTCATATTCACCTGCATTGTTAGTGCAGGGGAACATCAAACAGAGAACATAACAAAATTTATCACCTCGAGGGGAAGCCAGCACAATTCCAGCCCCCGAGCCCTCCAATTGCCTACACCCATCAAAGTGAATAGTCCAATACGTGTTATCTAGCTTTTCCTCAGGCATTTGCAGCTCTGTCCAGTCATTGATGAAATCCACCAGTGATTGAGACTTGATGGCCGTGCGAGGCATATACTTCAAACCATGAGGTCCTAGTTCAATGGCCCACTTGGCTATCCGACCTGTGGCTTCTTTGTTCTGAATAATATCCCCCAAAGGAGCAGAACTGACCAAAATGATGGGATGACCCAAAAAATATTGTTTAAGCTTCCGACTAGCCATGAACACCCCATATACAAGCTTCTGCCAGTGCGGATACCTCTGCTTGGACTCAATAAGCACCTCACTGATGTAGTAAACCGACCGTTGAACCGGATATTCCTTGCCCGCCTCCTTCCGTTCCATCACAATAGCTACATTGACAGCCCGGGCATTGGCAGCCACATATAACAACAACGGCTCTTTATCAACAGGAGCAGCAATAACAGGTGGCTCAGCTAACTGCTTCTTCAAATCCTCAAACGCTGCATTATCGGCATCACTCCAGACAAAATTATTTGTCTTTTTCATCATCTGATACAGAGGGATAGCCTTCTCTCCCAACCGGCTTATGAACCGGCTTAGCGCCGCAATACGACCCGCCAGACGTTGAACATCATTGATACACGCCGGTTTAGCCAGAGAAGTAATGGCTTTGATCTTCTCCGGATTAGCTTCAATGCCCCTGTTAGATACCAGAAAGCCCAAGAGCTTGCCTGCCGGTACACCAAAAACACACTTGGCCGGGTTAAGCATCATCTTATAAACCCGGAGATTATCAAAGGCTTCCTTTAAGTCATCTATCAACGTCTCCTTCTTCCTGGACTTCACCACAATATCATCCACATAAGCATGAACATTGCACCCAATCTGATTATAAGACAATTCTGCACACATCACTGAGAAGTCGCCTGGGCACTCTTGAGCCCAAAAGGCATAGACACATGGCAGAAGGCTCCAAAGGGAGTTATAAAAGTTGTCTTCTCCTGGTCCTTAACTGCCATCTTGATCTGATGATAACCAGAATAAGCATCCAAAAAACTCAAACGCTCACAACCCGTCGTAGCATCAATAATTTGATCAATACATGGGAGAGCGAAAGGATCAGCCGGACAAGCCTTGTTTAAATCCGTGTAGTCCACACACATGCGCCAAGTGCCATTCTTCTTAAGTACCAGCACCGGGTTAGCCAACCACTCAGGATGAAAAACTTCAACAATAAACCTTGCGCCTTTCTTCATTGATACGACGAAGAAACTGCTTGACCATTTTAAACTTGGGACCAATATTGAGAGTGTGCTCAGTGAGTTCCCTCGGTACACCTGGCATGTCAACAGGTTTCCATGCAAAGATGTCCCGGTTCTCACGCATGAACTCGATGAGCGCGCTTTCCTATTTTGGATCAAGATTAGCACTGATGTTGAACTGCTTGGATGAATCGCCAGGAATGAAGTCAACTTGCTTAGTCTCATCAGCCGATTTAAACTTCAAGGCCGGATCATGCTCTGTAGTTGGTTTTTTCAAAGAAGTCATGTCCGCTGGATCAACATTGTCTTTATAAACTTTAGCTCCTCCGTTGCACAAAACGACTCAGCATAAGCAGCATCGCCCTCTTCACACTCCAAAGCTATCTTCCGGCTCCCATGTACTGTGATGGTCCCCTTGTGACCCGGCATCTTGAGCTGCAGATAAACATAACAGTACCTTGCCATGAACTTAGCATAAGCCGGCCGCCCAAACAGAGCATGATAAGGGCTCTTGATTTTCACCACTTCAAAGGTCAATGTCTCTGACCTAGAGTCATGATCATCTCCAAAAGCAACTTCCAGAGCTATCTTACCAACTGGGTACGCCGACTTACCAGGCACCACACCATGGAAAACCGTGTTCGACGGTTTAAGATTTTTATCTGTCAATCCCATACGACGGAAAATTTCTTAATACAGGATATTGATGGTGCTCCCTCCGTCCATGAGTACCTTGGTGATCTTATATCCTCCAACCTGAGGTGCAACCACCAATGCCAGGTGACCTGGATTATCAACCCGGGGCGGATGATCTTCCCGACTCCACACAATAGGCTGCTCAGACCAGCGCAAGTAATGGGGAACTGCCGGTTCAACGGTGTTCACTGCCCTTTTATGAAGCTTCTGATCCCGCTTGCATAAACTTGTGGTGAAGATGTGGTACGGCCCACTATTCAACTGCTTCGGGTTACTCTGATACCCGGATTGCTGCTGTTGATTCCCCTGACCTGATTGTTGATGGTAGCCACCCTGATTGCCTTGATTACCTTGATTACCTTGGAACCGCCACCACCGTAACCCGGACCCTGAGAGCCGGATCCTGAGCCACCACCTGGTCCATGACTGTTTTGAAAAAGATCGGAGTTTTTGTACTCCTTCATAATGTAACAATCCTTCCAGAGGTGGCCAGACGGTCTTTCGCACGTCCCATGCCTTGGGAAGGGTTGATTTAGCATCTGCTCAAGATTTAAGCCTGACCCGCCGGCTCGTGGGGGCGGTTTACCTATACCCGCCGGCTCGCCGGATTCTGTGCATTGGTGTTAGCCATAAAGTCCAAACTGTTATCGGCCTTGCGCTTACCATTACCTCCCTGATTCACCGGATTATGCCGCTGCCTTCTGGTGCTGCTGCTCTTCTTTCCCTTATCCGGCTTTTCATCATCAGACTCGAGATCCTTGGTACCATCAGAGTCAGCATACTTAACCAGAGCCGCCATGAGTGTCCCCATGTCATTGCAGTGACATTTGAGCCGCCCTAATTTCTGCTTTAGGGGCTTGAAATGACAATTGTTCTCCAACATCAAGACTGCTAAATCGGCATTGATACGATCCGACGAGTGCAGGATTGTTGAGACCCGGCGCACCCAATGGGTTGTCGACTCACCTTCCTCTTGGACACAGGAGGCTAAATCCACAATTGACATAAGCTGCTTGCACGTATCTTTGAAATTCTGGATAAACCGGGCCTTTAACTCGGCCCATGACCCAATGGAGTTGGTAGGGAGCCCCTTCAACCAAATGCGGGTCGTTCCTTCCAACATCAGGGGAAATATTTAGCACATGCCGCATCACTAATGTCTAGAAACTCCATGGCCATCTCATAACTCTCAATCCATGCTTCAGGAGGTAAATCGGTCGTATAGTTAGGCACCTTACGAGGACCCTTGAAATCCTTGGGCAGACGCTCATTACGTAGATCTGGCACTAGACATGGCACACCCAAATTCCTAAAGGTTACACTTGGCTCCACCGAAGTTGTCGGATGAACCAGAGAAGGTTGACGGGCTGCATACTGTGCCGCTAGCTCGGCCTCTCGACGTGCTCTACCTTGGTCCACTACATTATGAGCATCAGCAGCACCGCCCGTCGGGTTATGTCCGCGCGGCGGGTTACGGTTCCGCCCACTGCTTGACACAGTCGGTTCATCAATATGCCTGTTGTAACTCCGGCTTGGACGAGGGGTGGAATGAATCCTTTCACGACTGTAAGAATAAGCCTGCTGCTGAACCAATGCTGTATGAAGGAGCTCTCTAGCCCTTCGCGTCTCAACCGCTGTTGGAGACTCGCCTTCAACTGGGAGAGCCTCCAATCGTGACGTCGCAGAGATCATATTATCCAAAGGGTTAGAGTAATGATCCGGTGGTGTTGGCACGTGTTGCGGCGGTATATTGTTCTGACGAGGCGGGTCCAGGGTGCGCGGCTGAACCGGTGCTCCTGTCCCAGGCGCTTCAACCCAATCTACCATAGGCGGGTTAATAGTCCCTACTCCTGGCGTGTTAAAGAGATTCCTCGCCTCATAAAACGGCGGCAGACGACTCTGATGCCTCCTTCTCATGACATCGTTTGAAGCGTTCTGATCTAGCATGAGCCGGTAAGCCTCTGACTGAATACGCTGCGCCTGAGCATCCAACGTAACTCTCTCCGTTGCCATCCAAGCATCTTCAGCCATTAGGTCCTCCTTAGCTTGAGATATCTGATCCCGTACCTTTGCAACTTCCGTGTTGTGCTGTTCTTGATTATCCGGGTTAACCTCCATTGTCAGCAGTGTCGTCAAGGTGTCTACTAAATCGGACAAGACCTGAGCCGGCGGGTGCACAGGACCTCCTGCCCGGCCGCCGCCACCGCTGCTGACCCGGAAATTAACGCCGCTGCAGTTGAAGAATGCTGCACTGGCTGCGTACCGGCCATGAAGATTGCAACCCGGTTTGGCGGCTCGTAGGGGGCCGGAATACTGTCACCATCGGAACGGCCCCCAAGCCGACCATCTTGCAGTTGGTATAATGACTCGGTTTCACCGGTGGATGACTCGCCATCAGAATAGACAACCGTCTCACCGTCAGATACCGACCTACTCTCAGATTTCGCACCATTAATGAATCCCACGAAGGCACGACTCTTGGCGGGCTGAACTCGGGCGGGTCTTGCACGCTGAGCCGTCTCGATGATGTCGGTGCAGATGTCCGGCTCACGGCCCGGTTCGCCGATCTTGCCAATGAAGACATGAATTCCACCAAAGGGGACCCAGTACCCGTACTCAATTGAGCCGGCCTCGGGACCCCAGCCTGCGTCGTCGATGTAGAGCTTGCCGTGACGACTCTTGGTCATCCGGCCCACAGCGTATCCCTTCATCCCTTCGAAGACGCCCTTTAAGAACTCGAAACCACCGTGCGTTGGCCCCACGGTGGGCGCCAACTGTCGTGGAATTGTCACGGCAGATGTCCTAGTGTGAGGACTTAGTCGTGGAGCCATCACAACGAGGTTAGCTTAAAGGGGTTAATCGGGACAAAGGACGCGAGGAGTTTATACTGGTTCGGCCCCTTGCGGTGAATGTAAAGGCCTAATCCAGTTTGAGGTGGTATTGCTAGGGTTTTGATGACCAGGGAGCGAATACGCTTGACCTGGCTCTTGATCTGTTGTTTCTTGTCCCTAAACCGCTGTCGCGTCGTCCCTTTATATACACAGGTTGACGCCCGGCAGTTTCACAGAATCCCGGCAGGCTCATATACGTGTCTGGCTCGATATCTACTCTTTCTTATCTTACAATACAAGTCATACACCTTATGGCGGTTTACATCTATGGGCCCTAACCCTCCTTTGGTCTTTGGGCCTTTTTATTAAGTCTCCTTCGTAAATCGCCATCTTCTACGTCTTCATGGGCTTCAATACGGGTAAACCACTATGAGCATAACCCGGCCCCTCCTGGGCGGTTCATACTCAATAGTTATATCCCCAACACCTGCCGATATGATAAACAGTTCAAACTTACATCTAAGCATGCCATATATTACATCAAAAGCTAGTGAGGATACATCTTTTTCCACAACTCGGAGAGGGTTCACATGATTCACTATCAAACAAAAGTAGAAAGTACCACCCACACAAGATAGTGCACTAGCCCTAAGATGGTTTGATAACACGCATCATTCTAGTAATTAAACACAATGCAAACTACCCTGAAGGATTAGCGCGACCAACTATTTCTTGTCATTGATCTCTCGGGCAATGACCACAGCACCAACAGCGGCATGGGAATTGATCTCTGGGGCGATGTCCACCGCGACATCGGAATCGATCTCTGGGGCGATGTCCATAGGATGGACAGCGGCATCGGAATCGATCTCTGGGGCGATGTCAATAGGATGGACCGCGACATCGAAAACGATCTCTGGGGCGTTGTCCACAGGACGGGCGGCAACATCGGAATCATCAAGGACATCCACCGGCACCTGCACAACCCTAACATATTAGCAAGCACATTGCAAATAATCAAAAACCACAACTATGGTAAGCCATTATTTTTTACCTTGTGCAGCTCACCGGGGGATCCCATCCCTCCGGGGGCCATCTCCTCGTCCTCGATGGGGGCCATCACCTTGCGAGGGGAATACTGCTTCTCAATGGCGACTATCTCCTCAAACTCGGCCTTGAGCCTCGCATAGGTGGCCATTAGAGTTTCTGGGGTAGGCACGGTGGGGCCCTTGCTGTTCTTCCAACTTCCTTTGAGGAGTTCGTCCGCCAACGTCGTCAACTCTTTGGCCAGTGTTTGTTTCTTGGAATTCTTCGTGTCCATGGGTTGGCCCGCCAACATGGTCAACTCGTTGGTCGGTGCTCGCTTCCTGGAGATCACTGTCTCCAGTGGGTTGTCAGCCGCCAACTCTTTGTCTAGTGCTCCAGGATCCATCAATGAACTGACAAACAAAAAGCAATTGAAAGGAAACCACAATCACAATGAAAACGGGAAAAGAATAGGCTGTGAGAATCGGTCGGTGCTTCACAAAAAGAAGATTCTTGGAATGAAAATATAGTAGCATCACTGATTCGCCCACCTTTTCTTCGTCGGTACAGAAGAAAAATGGCAGAAGTGGGTAGCCTGGAGTGAGGCTTTCTTCAAGAAAGGGGAGAAAGGGCTTCAACGAGCGTTCCAGTGAAATGATGGTTGCTTCGTACAGTCCAACTTTGAGGCTACTTCGAGGCCACTTTACCACTGCTGGTAAAGGTGTGGGTTTTGTGATATGATGGGTCATGACGGCCACACCGGGGTGACCGGTGAGTCTCGACTATAGCACCTCGCTGTGATTTGGTGGATGGCATGCGGGCCTGGATGCTTTGATGTCCCGCATGTAGATAGAGCGGCTAGTCATATAGGAGTACTCAATATTGTGCACCGCGACCAAGGCGGAGAGAAAAACAAGAGAACTAGGCATTTATTTACGGTGTAGATTCAGTTATTTTGCTCTAGTACTACTCATTTAGGGTGTAGTCACTTCTTGAAATTTCTAGAAAGGCAAATACTCCTTTTCGGTTTACAGGGCTATACTAGCAAGTAGTACTACAATAGTGGGCTCAAATAGCAATTTTGTCTCATGCAAGAGCCTGGCTATATGCGTGCTCGACCCACTTTTGGCTGTTTGGTAAGGTCTATGAAGGGTGCATGAGTCCACACTAGCTTAACACAAATACACTAGGAGCATGCATGAAGAGGGGTGCTAGGATGAGCATGCACGAAGAGGGAACAACTATGCTGAGATGAGAATGCAACCAAACACACTATGGCGAGAGTTCACAACTGCCACGTTTAGGTTGCGCTTGGCTCTTCGCCTCTTCGAGAAGATGAACAATGATGTTACAACTACTTCTACAGTATCGAATCCACTGATGCATGTCCGTCCACCGCGTGCGGGAGGGATAGCTTGTTGTAGTACTCTATAAAGCTAGTTGTAATGGGAGTATCATAGGTAGTACTCCCTCCGTTCCTAAATATTTGTCTTTCTAGATATTTCAACAAGTGACTACATAGGGAGAAAAATGAGTGAATCTACACTCTAAAATATGTATATATACATCCGTATGTGGCAGTCCATTTGAAATATCAAAAAAGACAAATATTTAGGAATGGGGGAGTATCATGCATGCCAACTAGGCAAATTTGATGAGGTGGCATAGAAGTAAATGAAGAAACAGAGGGTTGAGTATCATATCAAGATACCGTATCATATTAAATGTTGTGCTACTATGTGTCATGCATGCTAATAAATGAAGTCATCGATGATACTAACATATGATACCATGCACTACGGATGTGTAGTATCGTACACTAGTATCATATGCATGATACTAGTATTCCATTATGACCAGCCTAAGCAAAAGCATGTCCTCGTCTGCGAGCCACCACGCGCATGGGCGAGGGAGAAGGCGTGTAGTGGTAAAATCAAGCTTCTCCTAGTTGTACGAGTTGACGCGGCACATCATAGCACTGGCCCCACATGGTTGCCTCTAAACTTGGCTGAAAGACCCGCAGTGTATAATACTCCATTTGCTGCAACATCTAACATTTACCCCACCACAAATTAAAATATATATTCCTGTCTTGACCAGATGAGCGTGCAAACTACAATCACCAGGATGACAGGTAGGGCTAGAAGATTATTTTAATAAAAAAAGCATGGAGCCGACCCAAACGATTTTAGGCTTACAGGCACGATACACGCTATCCTAGACTACTCTACACATGAAACTGCCACATGAGCGTCCGGGCTACGCTTGGCTCTTCGTATCTTTGGGAAGTCTAACAATGATGGAGTACTACTGCAGTGGCGGAGTACTACAGTATGCTTCTAGCCATATGACACCGATTGAACTGCTACATGTCCACCACATGCGGGAGGAAGAGTGTGCAGCGAACGAAACCTTCTCCTAGTCCTGTCAGCCACCACGCTCATGGGCGAGGGAGGGACGCATCTTGATTTACTTACTGCTCCTGCCTTTGCGTGTATGACAGGTGGGCCCAGAAGGTGGGTGTCCCACCTATCATGTAGCCAAAGGCAGGTGCGGTTAAGGCGAGAGGGCGTTGTAGTAATCAAACTTCTTGTTGTACGAGTTGACGCGACACATCAAAGCACTGCACTCAATATACTTCAATAATTTGCGTTTACCGATGCATTAGTTACAATGCATGTCGTGACTCTCCTTTTGATACTTTCATGTGTTGATTTAATGCACCTTGCCAAATTTTGACTATAAATTTGACTAACCAAATGTTCATGCATGTCACAAAAAATTACATAATTGAAAACTATGTTCAAATACCAATCAAACGATATAATTTTTGTTAACATGCACTAACATTTTGTCAGTTAAATCTTTGGTCAAAATTTAGCACCAATTACAAAGGGGCCCAATACATATTGTACTCTCACATTTTGTTTTGAGGATACTCCCATATATAAAATATAAATAATAATGCATGTTGGGGCAGCCCACGTTTCTGATAATTTTAGTCATGGGCTTGTTGACAAATTTTATGAGGGGGTGGTTGTTCATTTAATGGAGGGTCTTGTACCAGACTTGAATGATACAAAGTGCGACCTGGCACACCGTAACACCACTTGGAATAAGTGGGTAGCTATCTCAAAAAAAAATCAACAACTCAAAAAATGGCGACCTGGCACGTACACAATTTTAAACAATTGTTTTGATGGAGTGAAAAAGGAAAACTACCCCACTACGTATATATAGGCTGGAGCCTCCGCGCTTGCTTGCTAGGGTTCCTCTATTCACACACTCTCATCCTCTCCAGATCTAAACAAGATAGCGGTGGTAACATTGTCTTTCTCCCTTCAAAAAACATTGTATTTCTATCCTCACCGCTGGTTACAGATCCGGACGTATCCCCTCTGCCAGTGAAGGGGAGGAGGGGCAGCATTTAGGCCGTCGTCGAAAACGAGGGAGGAGACCCACTGCCAGCCGCAACGTTATCTCTGGCCGAGTGCCGGCGCGGGAGGTCCTCCAAAACCTTAGTCGTTGCCCTAGTGTGGGCGGATCCGGACTCCCGCCGCCCACCTATCCACATCCCCACGACCTTCAGGTATATCTTCCTTTGAAACGTCCCTAGCTCTACTTCCCCAACTTGCTACGTCGCTGCATGTGCACCATTTTCTACCTATCAGCCCCTCTTGATCAGATGGTCCAACGACACATATTTTTTTGTTCTATTGTTAGAGGTAAAGCTACTTCATGGAGTCGAATATTGTACTTGGTTCAAACAAGAAATAAAATGGGGGTGGGGCAATTTAGTATGTACATCGGACTTGGTACAAACAGGAAGGATAGGGGGTGAAAGTAGTACAAACTGGTCATCCAACTGGTCTCTTGTTAGGGGAAACACTGTACACAGTGGTATGACCAGGACTAGATTTGCTATCCACACATAAGATGGCTGCATGCATCATTATGATGTAGAGGCCGGGGGCACACCTCCATTTCTAAATAAAACATAGGAGTAGGTGACTAGAGTGAACAAAAATGGGACCAACCCAGATATGTTTCTTGGATGTTTGTTTCTCGGGGCAACAAACTCTGAATCACCACTTTATGCCCCGGTTTAGGTACATGGTGCTAGACTGCTGGTGCACCCACTGCCCCATGCCCTTATACCGAATATTTAGTTGTTCTTAATCTAATGCCCCTGGTAAAATGAAGCCATGCCACTGTTATAAGCCATGCCAAGTTTAGCCAAATGTTTTGCCTGTAAATGTTATAAGCCAAATGTTTTTGACTGTTTCCTCTATAGCTATTTGTGCAAACAGGGATATCCATTTCGCCTGGTTGTTGTTGTGACCTTTCGGTGCACTGCACAAAACACTTCTTAAAAGAAGTGACTTTTCTTCTTAAAAGAAGTGACTTTTGTGCTGTTTAACTGGAATGTCAGAATGGAACAGTTGGTTCATTTCGGTGGAACTACACAAAGGGAGATCTGTGTTCCAATCCTCATCATCCATATTGGCACCATAACCTTCCTTTAGGTAAGAATGATATTTAATGCATGTGTTCATCTCTATTTTGCGACTGCCATGAGAAACTAATGCTATTGTTTACTAGTACACTTGTACTCCCTCACTGACAAAACCAATTCTAAAATAGAAGGCTAATCATGTACTTGGTTTCACCAACTAGTGAGGAGAAAGAGAAACAGAGCATGAAGAGGAAGAAGAAGAAGAATAAACAGTGCCAAGGTGATCTTGCTGAAGTCGAGGCCATTCAAGTGCTCCGGCAACGTCTACCTTACATGTGTGATGATCCTCGAGGGAGTCCTTCCACTTCTGCGTATTGTCCATGATGAATTTGATGCTACTGTTAGTGTAATATGCTAATGTCTTTCTATCCCTTCTCACTAAGCTAATGAAGGTTTCACCTTGTTCCTACTTGTGCAAACATGGATCATGTTGTGCCAATCTTACATTTTAGTGGAACTACACAAGACAATACAATGAACTGTATCCCAGCCAGTGCTTTAACTCTGCTGGAAGTTCTTGATAATCTTTCGATATAATCTCAGCACTGGTAAACAAGAGTGATTTCAACCATACATTTGAAGTGCACGAAAATATATAATATTGAGTGATTCCAGTGAGTGCTTTATCATCTCTTCTGGGACTACATGAATAAGCTTTTTTGCTCAGGGTGGTACCGGACTAAGCCCTTCATCCATATTAGTTTGCCGTCATATCTATTTGTATCATGCTACTATCATGAGAAACTCCTTTATCTTTGCATGTTAAAGTTTTGCAACCTATGATACATGGCAATGCTTTGAGTGTTGAGCTAATTGGCACTGATTAAATAAACTAATACCTCTCTTTAAGCAAGACTACTATGTTGCTAACTTTACCCATTAAGATAATGAGGGTGCTTCTATTTGTTAGTGTATGTTTAATCAACTAGTCCCGCTATTACACTAATCTTAGTCTCTCAATATATGTGCCAACAGGGATGCTCGATTCTGGTGGAACTGCATAAAGACTTTGGGTGCTTCATTGCCTCGACAACTTCCTTCCTTTCCTATCAGTCGCTGATCTAGGCTTGCTTCCTTCCTTTGCTATCAGTCACTTGGCTTATCTCGGCTTCCAGTCAAAGGAAATAGTAATTGAACCGCACACAGGTTGGTACTGGTCTTTATCCTGATTATTATGCTTGTCATATGTATTGGTAATTTGGTATTGTGCTACTGTTTGCCGATTTCATAAAGGAGTAACTTGGAGCCTGAACTCGCGGGAAAATCATTAGATTTGATGATTTTAGTAGAACTGCACAAAAAGATCAGATGGGCAGGTACTTATGCTGCTGCTATGTACTCCAAAGTTCACTCAGACAAGCATTGATGTTGACAAGAATAAGTGCCTATATTCATTCGAGTATCAACCAGCGTCAACCAGTTGTCAAACTCCAAGTATTAGGAGGGTTAACGCCAAAAATATTGCTTGGCACATAGCCCAGAAAAATGTAGTCCAGTCTTTGGTCCCAACTTGTGCCTTTTGGTTATCGGCACATATGGTAGCGAACTGTATGGCATGGAGTCTAAAGATTCCAGACAAGTTGGTTGATGCGTATATTCATCTGGCACTTAATCAGTCTACACGCTAGGGATGCTCCATTTCAGTTGAACTACACAAAAAAATTGGGTGGTTCATTTTCTCTACCACCTCCTTTCTTGTCTGCAATGTCGAATTTTGGTGAGCTACAGGACCAAGATGAGCCAGTAAACTAGTTGGATGAAAGTAGTGGCCAAGTTGCTGAAACCTCCCTTGGCACGAGGCCACTATTTGAGGATAAACATACAAGAAAACTTCAGATTGTCTGTGCTGCCTCTTATGTACTCGAAAGTTTACAAGTACAAGCATTAATTTTAGCAAGAAGTACCTCCGACTGAACACCATTTACCAGTCTGTACCCTAGGTAATTAAAGTTCGTCCATGGATGATATTGGCTGTGATCTCAATCATTTGGTTGCATAAACATACTGAACATGTGCATTTCTGAATCTTTTTTTGCATTATCTATGAATATTGTCGTGTGATCTATCAATCATTTGGATGCATAGACATGCTGAACTTGTGTATATATGAATCTTTTGATTTGTTGATTGTGAATGTTGGCTATGAATATGAACGTGTCCTGTGAACCTGAGTTTGATACGAATGTTTACCTATTCTGTTGTACTTCTGTGTGAACTTGTTAGTATGTCTACTGTGGGATTTGTGATGTATGGGTGTCAATAGCACACCTTCTTCCCGAGAAAAATTGCACCTGCTTTGTTAGGGTAGCAACGGCGCATTAGCTCTTTTTAATATTTTTGCTCTGTCTTTCCCCCTCCCCCGCTCAACCCCCGACGTAATGTTTTCCGCCTCAAAACAAGCATAGTACTGCGTTGTTTTTGGGGCTTGATGAAAAATCGAGTGCTGGTTTCTATAGGTTGGACCGCCCAGCAAATGGGCTGCTGGTCCACCATGGACTGGGAGGCTAAAAATACAAGTTGTATGGTGCAGAGGCAAGTAAAAAAACGCCATCGAGAGCCATCCACTGGAGAGAGAAAATCACGTCTGATGTGCTTCTTCAATTGCGCCGCCGGCCCCCTCTTTAATCCAGTTCGCTCAGGGATCTAGCTGGTATCATTTTTTTTCCAGAGGGCGAACAAGTATGAGCTAGGCCTAGGTATGCGTAGCCCACGACATACAGAGACAGTGTTTTCAACTTATTTTTTGAGGTCCATACCAGCCTATAGGCCTCCCAGCGTAGGTTTTACTTTTTCTTAAAGATCGGCAACCCAATGCATTTTCTTAATAAAACGCAGATCTCTGTTCTATTTATCTATGTATAAGAATACTAATGTTGTGTCCAATTTATGTTTTCCCTTCTAACCACATTATATATATATTTATATTATTACTATTATCATATATTTTATAGAGACTTATATATACATTATAAAAACATCCCACGTGTTATTAACTTATAAAAGTAAATGTTTAACAGAAGTTGGCAAGGAAAATCCTAGTTGTTTTTGACTCACAGGTAGGAAAATCCTGGTGATTGCATACAAAAGTTTGCGATGATTATAAGGACCAATATAATAATAACACGCTCATTTTTATTTTGAGCAATAACTCGCTAATTTGTTAATTTTATATATAAAAAATGTGTCGCAGCAATTTATTTTTTATATTAATTGCTCCTTCTAACCTAACATTATATATAGAACGAGCCCAGCTAATTCGTGTATTTCAAGAAAGTGCAAATGGGCTGGGATTTCTAGAAAACATGGGTTAAATATATGTCACATTTTTGCAGGCTGACATGTGGGCCAATAGGTCTAAGCCTAGGCAGAGCATTGTCAACTTGGTCAACAAATGATTATAACATCCACAGCCATTGGATTTATATCCAACAGCCGACATGCACCTTCAATTTCTCGTCTTCTTCCACCAGCGTCACCGGGACCGCCTGGTCCGGACTCCGTCGGCTAGCGGCTCTTCTTAGCACGCATTGCTGCGAAGTGCTACCCCATCACCGGCCAGGCTATCCCTCCACACCTCCACACCTCCTATAATTCTCCATCGATTGCAGCCCCACGCCGCACGAGAAACAGTTATAATGCTTGTACTCATCTCAATTTGCGACTCCACTGCCGCGTCTTCCCATCTCCGGGTTGTTCCCATCCGGGGCCTCGCCGTCGTCCACCGCCTCGCTGCGCTCGGCGCGGCATGGTCAACAAACGAGAGTCACCGGAAGAGGACTGTACGTGGAGAGCCTGATGGCTAGGACCTACGAGGTCCATGGTTGCATGCAAGGAAAGTTCCTCCTTATTAAGCTGAAAAAATGTTTCCTCCCCCTGACAGCTGGGACCCACCGGCTGTATCTTCGCACGGAAGGAAGTGCCTCCTTGTTACGTGAAAAAACTATTCCTCCCATTGAAAGCTGGGACCCGTCAGATTTGGTGGCTGACTTGTGGGCCTACTAAGCGGACGTGTACGCGAGGCTTTGTCAACTTAATCAACAAATGATTCTAGCAGCTCGACCATTGGATGTTAATCCAACAGCCGTGCTCCTTCTTCAACCTCTGTTCTTGCTCCTGTCTCCCTGTGGGCAGTAGTGCTGTCGTGCACCCGAACTAGTCAAGTTTCCCACTCCTCTCCATCTGCGACTCCACTGCTGCATCTTCCCCATCTCCGGGTCGTTCCAGTCTGGGGCCTCGCCGTTGTCCACCAGCCTTGGTGCACTCGGCACGGTATGGTCAACGTGGTCAACAAACGAGAGTCATCGGAAGATGACTGTACGTGAGAGGCTCACAGTGGGGATGCACCACGCCCATGGACGCATGCATGCAACTGCATCCTTTTTACCCTGAAAATAATGTTTTCTCCCCCTGACTGCTGGGACCCACCAGCTACATCTTCGCACGCAAGGAAGTGCGTCCATATTATGGGCAAAAAAATGATTCGCCCCCCTGACTGCTGGGACCCACCAGCTACATCTTCACACGCAAGGAAGTGTCTGACAGTCGGGACCCACCTCGTCGAAGCGTATGTAGCGTTGTCATTCTGGTCGCGAACGTGTACATACATACGATCAGTCAGTCTATAGGTTGCAGCGATGCACCGTGGCCGTGAGGAAGGGCACGTGTTGTAGTAGAGGTGCGCACGTGTCGTAGAAGAGGCGCGCACGTAGCATGTACACGTACGTACAGCGGCCAGGGTGCAAGAAAGTAAATATGGCCACGTACGTACATACGGGCGGGGTCTCGAACGCCTACTCGCGCATATGTACGGCCAGGGCTCGTGTACATGGCTGGGTGGAACAGAGAAACTGCATCGTCGTCGTGTTCATGGGGAGGCAATGGAATGCGTCGTGTTCATCAGGAGGCAATGGAACGCTTGCTGTTCATCGGGAGCCAACCGGCTTGGACGGAACAGCCGATGGAAACGAGGCCTGGCGTACCGTAGAACGGAGGAAACGGCCTTGTGTTCGACCGGCCACGGTCAAAACGGGATCCTGTTCATTGGGAGGAGTCTGGTGTACCGCAAAACGGAGGAAACGGACCTCCTATGGTCAAAACGGGGTCCTGTTTGATTGGGAGGGGTGTGGCGTACCACAAAACGGAGGAAACAGACTTGTGTTGGAGCGCTACGGTCGAAACGGGGGTCCTGTTCATCGGGAGGGGTGTGGCGTACCGCAAAACGGGACTCCACGGGATACCGTTCATCTCCACCATCGACTGCCTCCACGGGCTACTGTTCATCCACCGTTGACCTCCTCCAGCCTCCACCTGCGACTGTTCATCCACGGGCTCCCGTTCATCCAGCCTCCACCGCGCGCTCCTCCACCGGCTACTGTTCAACCAGCCCTCTCCACGAGGGCTGTTCAACCACCCCTCCACGGGCTACTGTTCAAGCACCACTGCACCGGCTATTGTTCAACCAGCCCTCCACGGGGTCCTGTTCATCCAGCCCTCCACGGGGTCTTGTTCTTCCACCGGCTCGATCGATCGGGGTCCTGTTCATCCAGCGGCAATGGCCACTTCTACCACGGGGTCTTGTTCATCCAGCCCCCCACCAGGAACTGTTCATCCAACCCCCCCCCCCCCCCCCCCGCAACAACGCTCACTGTTCATTGCTACCTCTTGAGCACTATGTTGGTTTTCCCTTGAAGAGGAAAGGGTGATGCAGCAAAGTAGCGTAAGTATTTCCCTCAGCTTTTGAGAACCAAGGTATCAATCCAGTAGGAGGCCATGCACGAGTCCCTCACACCTACACAAACAAATAAATCCTCGCAACCAACGCAATAAAGGGGTTGTCAATCCCTTCACGGTCACTTACGAGAGTGAGATCTGATAGATATGATAAGATAATATTTTTGGTATTTTTATGATAAAGATGCAAAGCAAAGAAAGCAAAAAAAAGGCGGCGCAAGAAATAACTAAGTGTTGGAAGATTAATATGATAGAAAATAGACCCGGGGGCCATAGGTTTCACTAGTGGCTTCTCTCAAGAGCATAAGTATTACGGTGGGTGAACAAATTACTGTTGAGCAATTGACAGAATTGAGCATAGTTATGAGAATATCTAGGTATGATCATGTATATAGGCATCACGTCCGAGACAAGTAGACCGACTCCTGCCTGCATCTACTACTATTACTCCACACATCGACCGCTATCCAGCATGCATCTAGAGTATTAAGTTCATAAGAACAGAGTAACGCTTTAAGCAAGATGACATGATGTAGAGGGATAAACTCATGCAATATGATATAAAACCCATCTTGTTATCCTCGATGGCAACAATACAATACGTGCCTTGCTGCCCCTACTGTCACTGGGAAAGGACACCGCAAGATTGAACCCAAAGCTAAGCACTTCTCCCATTGCAAGAAAGATCAATCTAGTAGGCCAAACCAAACTGATAATTCGAAGAGACTTGCAAAGATAACCAATCATACATAAAAGAATTCAGAGAAGATTCAAATATTGTTCATAGATAAACTTGATCATAAACCCACAATTCATTAGTCTCAACAAACACACAGCAAAAGAAGATTACATCGAATAGATCTCCACAAGAGAGGGGGAGAACATTGTATTGAGATCCAAAAAGAGAGAAGAAGCCATCTAGCTAATAACTATGGACCAAAGGGTCTGAGGTAAACTACTCACACATCATCGGAGAGGCTATGGTGTTGATGTTGAAACCCTCTGTGGTCGATGCCCCCTCCGGCGGAGCTCCAGAAAAGGCCCCAAGATGGGATCTCACGGGTATAGAAGCTTGCGGCGGTGGAATTAGGTTTTTGGCTCCGTATCTAGTAGTTTGGGGGTACGTAGGTATATATAGGAGGAAGGAGTACGTCGGTGGAGCAACGTGGGGCCCATGAGGGTGGAGGGCGCGCCCAGGGGGTGTAGGCGCGCCCCCTACCTCGTGCCATCATGAATGATGTTTTAACGTAGGGTCCAAGTCCTCTGGATCACGTTCGTTCCGAAAATCACGTTCCCGAAGGTTTCATTCCATTTGGACTCCATTTGATATTCTTTTTCTGCGAAACTCTGAAATAGGAAAAAAACAATTCTGGGTTGGGCCTCCGGTTAATAGGTTAGTCCCAAATATAAGATAAAAGTGTATAATAAGGCCCAATTATGTCCAAAACAGATTATAATATAGCATGGAACAATCAAAAATTATAGATACGTTGGAGACGTATCATTCATCAAGGGAAGGAGGCAGTAGTGTTCGATCGGCTTCAGTTAGCAGTAGTAGCGAAGGAATCACTAGGGTTCGGTTAACAGCAAGGGATCGATCGCTCGGGTTCAGTAATGTAGCTAGTGCAATTGCTCGGGTTCAGTTAGAGCCCAACGCCTCGCTCGGGTTCAGTTAGAGTGCAACGCCTCACACCCACGCGCGTACGTGTACGAGAGAAATGCGCATCGCTCGGCCCCTGACCACCCACCGTAACCGGGAACTCCCCGATATTTTCCTCGCCCTTGCTTCTACCACGGTTTTCTCTGTCATGGATGGCCCAAAGAATGTCATGCAGCTGCGTCTCCGGCCCGCCCAGGACGAAAAGCCCATTTTCTGTCATGATTTTTTGTCATAGAAGTAGGAGCCCACCACATCTATGAGATACCGGGTTTTGTCACAATTATCGCATAGATGTGTCATAAGCATGACAGGAAAAAATCGTTCAGCCCAAAATGTCAGTGATGTGTCTTTTTTTTGTAGTGTTGGTTGTTTGAAGAAACATCACTGTAACTTTGGCATGCACAATTGAAAAGGATTATTTAGGGGGGAAATGTGATATGTGAGTGTCCAATCTGTATAGGTTGAACCGATATTGTATCTTTGGCCACGATACGAAGTAGATATTGATTTGTGTTCAAGTGATGCACGTCCACGATCACTAGATAGTGATAATGAATTGCGCAATCTCTCTCACAACCATACATATCTCATTTCTCCGTGGGCATCGGAATCACACATGCGCACTTCGTGTATTTCTCTCCCTCCGTCAAGGTTAGAATTTGCCTTTCTACCCCGTCCTACAAGTATCTCACACAGAAACACACACGCTCTCTCTGTCGAACACGCCCACCCCTTTAATTCCTCCCACCCACCGCCACTAATGTCTCAAAGTATAATTATGTCTCTCACACATATGCCTAAGGTTAACTCGAGTCCCGGAACCATATGAATACATACAATGGGATTACAACAGAGCACCTTTTGTTTTGAGATTTCGCTCTCTCTCTCTCTCTCTCTCTCTCTCACACACACACACACACACACACACACGCGCGAGCGTAGACATTGTTTCTCTCTTCATTTTTTCCGGCACTTGCATTCACACCGCTTGTTTATCTCCGTGATGCTTTAAGTATGCCTCTCACACATGCTATCTGCCTATCCCTTAATATAGATATGTGTCACACAAACTCCTTCTCCCTATATCTAGGTGTCATTGCCCCCCCACACCCACACACACACACACACTTCTCGATACCGAAGGAGTAGGGTGACACCTCGATCTTGATACTAATCTATCTACTGGCTTCTCTCTCAAACACACACACACACACACACACACACACACACACACACACACACTACCCGACACCGACGGAGTAGGGTGGCACCTCGATCTTGATAGTAATCAATATACTGGCTTCTCTCTCAAACACACACACATACACACACAATCGCTAATTGTGCCTTTGTGCCTACCGCGCGCACACTCTCGATACGTCTTTCTCTCCCTCCCCCTCCCCAGTCCCCCCAACAATGACAGCAAAAGGGTGACAACTCTATCTTGATCTTAATCTATCAATTGGGTTCTCTCTCAAACACACACACACATATACACACACACACGCTAGTTGTGTCTCTGTGCCTCGCTCACACACACTCGATACATCTTTCTCTCCGTAGCCCCCTCGACATGTAGACTTCTCGTGCGCGCACAGCTATAGTGACGATGACGCTGAACCCAGTGTGCCTTGTTTTTACCGGCCTCATGTGATAGTTTTCACCCTATTTTCTGTTAATTAACAAGGCAACCTTTTCTTTGTTACTACTAGTGAATCTGAGATCATTCGGGGTAGACATAAAATATATCACTTCAACCCAACTATCGCGGTAACTATTTTAAAAGAAACTAGCTAGATGCTCGTGCATTGCACGGAACATCAAGATGCATTTGTATGAGTAGCCTATCTTGTGAGAGAAAAGGATGAACGAGGGAAGGCCTTATTTGCAAATGTGGAGATGGGTGTGGGTATCTTTTTGCAAAATTGCCATAGTTTCCTTCCTATCCGTTAGATATAAATCTGACGGTGTCGTGGACTTAACACGGCAGATGTCCTAGCAAAAGGACTTAGGTGTGGGGCCATCGCAGCTAGGTTAGCTTGAAGGGGTTAAACGGGACAAAGGACACAGAGAGTTTACCCAGGTTCGGCCCCTCACGGTGGAGGTAAAAGCCTACTCCTGCTTTGGATTGTATTGCTTGGGTTTCGATTATTAGGGAGCGAATACGCTTGACCTAGTTCTCGATGAGTTGTTTCTTAACCTTTCCTGGCGCTGGGTCTCACCTTTATACACAGGTTGAGGCCAGGCGGATTATAGAGTCCCGGCCAGTTCATACATTGTGACCGGCTCGGTTTGCAACTAATCATTGTCTTACAATATAAGTTATCACACGGTGACTTATGGGCCCCTGTTTTGGGCCTTATCCAGGCCTGACTCCATGAGTCGCCACCTTCACACCTTGGGCCTTCAGGGACTTCTTCATATATACCGCCGAAGGCATGACCCGGCCTCTCCTGGGCGGGTCATATCTAGGAGTTATATCCCCAACATTAGGCCCCAGGTTGAGTTGAACTTTGTTCAAGTCAATCTTCACCATCTTAATTTGAACAGAGTTGCACTCATGGTATGAGAAACTCCATTCGTACATCTGTAAGTCGCCATGACGTTATACTAGCAAACCTTGGTAACTCGCCATGACGTCACGCATATTGATTTTGCAAAAACCAATTATACCTTTAATAGATCCTTATCATTAATAGCCTTCTCGAGAATCGAGGCGCCTTTCTAGTTAACCAAATCATCTTGTCACCTTGATTTCCGTGCTAGCCACCTCATTTCTCCTTATAAATAGGGATAGGGGACCTCTGTTTTCACTTTTACCCCCCTCCCTGCCTCTGCGTCTTCTTCCTTGCAACCTTGCTCCTATCGATCTCCGTCGCCGCTGTCCTCCTTCAGCGACCACCACGCCGGCTGCTCATCAACCTGATTGGACCAGAGAAAAGCGGCGCCCCACCACTGTTAATCAGCATTAGTAAGTTCGAACTACACTCCCTAACAGATCTGCACTAGGGTTTTCACTTTGTTCGTTGGTGTTCTTCACCGTTCTTCATGCTTCTCCTCTGAAACGAGTAGTTTTTATCTGAAACTAATATAGAGATTATGCGATACTAGTTTTGCATCGTTTCTCAACCGCAACTACTCCCCTTTGATTGAATTTCGATCTGAGCTTGCGAGTTCTTCTACTGCCATAGCCTTTAAATTCAGGGATTACTTTTATTTTCTGGGGCCGCCGTATATCCAAAATCATAAGCAAACCTTGTAAAACATGTTTCTCTAGCACTTAGTAAAATTTTGCTCTACTCCGGATATGTAGCCATTAGCCCTTCATGGTGGTTTTAAAGGATAACTTGTAACCCACCAAGTACCTACCGGCTTAACTTTGAATCCCTTTCCTCATTGCCAATTAATGTTGACATAACCCGGCTACACCTTGTCGGTTTAACCATGCTTTAATTCATCTCCTTTAGGCTGTGCCTCGCAATCATGACTAAGACCGTCACTTCATACGACTGGGTCCCTTCAATCATCATAGAAGAAATGCTTGATGACTATGTCAAAACAGGCATATTGTCAGCAAAGAATGTCATTCACTGGCGTGTTCCAAACCCAGATGAAGCTAGACCTCGGCCAAAGGAAAATGAGGTTATTGTTTTTACTGATCACATAAACCGGGGCTTCTCACCGCCCGGGTCAAAATTCTTCCGTGATATTCTGCATTTCTTTCAACTCCATCCTCAAGACATCGGACCAATTCCGTTTCAAATATCTGCAATTTCCAAGTCTTTTGCGAGGTGTATCTTCAAGAAGAACCCAGCATTGAACTCTTCAGAGAGTACTTTTAACTGAACCACCAGAATGAGTTCACCGATGGGCCAAGCTTAGACCTTGGGGGAGTCTTGATTCAACGGAGAAGAGACGCCATTTTTCCTTCTGCTATGCTTCCAAGTCATCCTAAGGACTGGAATCAAACTTGGTTCTACTGCCAAGACACATCTCCAGCTGAAGAAAATCCTTTGTCGGGTTATCGTGACCGCCGGCTCAGCCCAAAGCACCCTCTTCTAGACCGGCTTACCATCGCTGAACGAGCCAAATATATGCCTACCTTTTGAAAGGTTAGAGCGTTGCTGGCCAATGGGTTGACTGGCGTCGACCTGGTCCATTGCCGGGTCGCTTGTAGGATTATACCTTTAAGCCGCCGGCTCGGCTTAATGTGCACATACACCGGTGATGTCAAAGATCCGCAGCGCCACTGCCAAGTATGTTTGACTGATAAAGCAATCAATGACATGACCAAGACCCTTCTTGGGGAAATCTTGGAGAGCTGCAGCAAAGTGGGGTTTAACCCCTTTTGCAAACTTAACCCGCCACCAGATGTAAGTTCTCCAATCCATTTATTTTGCTCACTGTTTACATAATCTGCATATCCCTTATCTTCCCGTTACTTATATAGGCTGGGTCTGCCTTTTGGAACAAGAAATATGACGAGAAAGCGTCCAAGAAAGCCAGGGCTAAGACTAAAGCCGTTAAGAAGAATAATAAGAAATCAACCACCTCAGAACTGTTTAATTTAGATGATGACGATGAGTCGGAGGTAGACCTTGATTCTCTTGGCTCTTTTTTCAATTATCTTATTGACACTAATTGCTACCAGGATGACGTGGAAACCAGCCAGGCGCGTGATGAAGAGGTAACTATTATTTCCTCCAACTCAGAGCCTTTGCCAAGACAGAAAATTCGACAAGAAACCCGGAAAGTAAGGTTTTCTCACCCCTTAGCTTACTTGGATCCCAACTTTATTTTGAAGCAACAACAGTGGTACGTCCATTTTGCATCATGTTTTCCTAATGTTATTTATAATGTTTTTGTCCATTATAATGCTTTTTGGAGTAATTATAATGCCTTTTCTCTCATAATATGCAAGGCATACACAAAGAGGGAGAATTCCGGCAGCTGGAAATCTGGACCTGGAAAAGCTACGTCAGGCCACCTATCATGCACAACTCCAAACAAGCTGAAACTTCACGGAGACTTTTTATTGAGTAATTGAAGAATATTGGAGCAAATAACTACCAGAGGGGGCCCACCAGGTGGTCACAACCCACCTGGGCGCGCCAGGGAGCCCGGGCGCGCCCTGGTGGGTTGTGCTCACCCAGGCCCACCTCCGGTGCCCATCTTCTCGTATATAAGTCATTTTAACCTAGAAAAAATAGGGAGAGGACTTTCGGGATGGAGCGCCGCCATCTTGAGGCGGAACTTGGGCAGGAGCACTTTTTCCCTCCGACGGAGCGATTCCGCCGGGGGAACTTCCCTCCCGGAGGGGGAAATCATTGTCATCATCATCACCAACAACTCTCCCATCTTGGGGAGGGCAATCTCCATCAACATCTTCAACAGCACCATCTCATCTCAAACCCTAGTTCATCCCTTGTGTTCAATCTTGTTACCGAAACTATAGATTGGTGCTTGTGGGTGACTAGTAGTGTTGATTACATCTTGTAGTTGATTACTATATGGTTTATTTGGTGGAAGATTATATGTTCAGATCCAATATGCTATTTCATACCCCTCTTATCTTGAGCATGATTATCATTTGTGATTATTTAATTTTATTCTTGAGGTCATGGGATAAATTGTGTTGCAAGTAATCATGTGAACTTGATATGTGTTCGATATTTTGATAGCATGTATGTTGTGATTCCCTTAGTGGTGTCATGTGAACACCGACTACATGACACTTCACCATATTTGGGCCTAATGGATTGCATTGTGGAGTAGCAATTAGATGATGGGTTGCGAGAGTAACAGAAGCTTAAACCCCAGTTTAGGCGCTATTTCGTAAGGGACCGATTGGATCCAAAAGTTTAATGCTATGGTTAGAATTTATTCTTAACACTTTTCTCGTAGTTGTGGATGCTTGCGGGGGGGTTAATTATAAGTAGGAGGTTTGTTCAAGTAATAATAGCACCTAAGCACCGGTCCACCCACATATCAAATTATCAAAGTACCGAACACGAATCAAACCAACATGATGAAGGTGACTAGATGAAAATCCTGTGTACCCTCAAGAACGCTTTGCCTATCAAAAGAGACCGTTTTGGCTTGTCCTTTGCCTCAAAAGGATTGGGCTGCCTTGCTGCACTTTTTCTACTATTATTTTCACTTGCTCGTTACAAATTATCTTACCATCAAACTCTCTGTTACTTACAATTTCAACACTTGCAGACATTACCTTGCTGAAAACCACTTGTCAATTCGTTTTGCTCCTCGTTGGGTTCGACACTCTTACTTATCGGAAATAGCTACAATTGATCCCCTATACTTGTGGGTCATCAAGGCTATTTTCTGGCACAATTGTCGGGGAGTGAAGCGCCTTTGGTAAGTGGAATTTGGTAAGGAAACATTTATATAGTGTGCTGAAATTTATTGTCACTTGATACTATGGAAAACAATCCTTTGAGGGGTTTGTTCGGGGTATCTTCACCTCGACCGGAACCAAAATTAGCTACCCCTCATCCTAGTGCACCTACTGAAAATATTGAATATGAAATTCCTTCGGGTATGATAGAACAACTGCTAGCTAATCCTTATGCAGGAGACGGAACCGAACATCCTGATATGCACTTGATATATGTAGAACAAATTTATGGATTATTCAAGCTTGCAGGTTTACCCGGAGATGAAGTTATGAAGAAGGTTTTCCCTTTATCTTTGAATGGAAAAGCATTGGCATGATATAGGCTATGCGATGTTATTGGATCCTGGAATTGGAATCGATTGAAAGTGTAGTTCCATCAAAAAAATTATCCTATGCATCTAGTTCATCGTGATCGGAATTATATATATAATTTTTGGCCTCGTGTAGGAGAAAGTATCACTCTAGCTTGGGGGAGGCTTAAGTCAATGTTATATTCATGCCCCAATCATGAGCTCTCAAGAGAAGTTATTATCCAGAATTTTTATGCTCGACTTTCTTGTAATGATCAAACCATGCTTGATACTTCATGTGTTGGTTCTTTTATGAACAAGACTACTGAATTCCGGTGGGATCTTTTGGAGAGAATTAAATGCAACTCTGAATATTGGGAACTCGAGAAGGTAAAGAGTCAGGTATTAAACTTAAGTATGATTGTGTTAAATCTTTTATGAATACCGATGCTTTTCAAAAATTTAGCACTAAATATGGACTTGACACTGAGATAGTACCCTCCTTTTGTGAATCATTTTCTACTCATGTTGATCTCCCTAAAGAGAAGTAGTTTAAATATCACCCACCTATTAAAGAAGGGATTAAAGAACCAGTGCCAGTTAAAGAAGAAACTGTAATTTATAATATTGATCCAGTTGTTCCTTCTGCTTATATTGAGAAACCACCTTTCCCTGTTAGGATAATGGAACATGCTAAAGTCTCAACTGTGGTTAACAAAAGCTATATTACAAAACCTAAAAGTGATGAACAAATTAAAGTAGAACCTATTATTGTTATGGTGAAGGATCTCTTGGAAGAAAATGTAGATGGGCATGTTATTTACTTCTGCGAAGAAGCTGCTAGAATAGCCAAACCTGATAAAAAGGATAAACATAGACCTGTTGTTGGCATGCACGTTGTCTCAGTTAAAATAGGAGATCACAGTTATCATGGTTTATGTGACATAGGTGCTAGCGTGATTGCTATTCCTTATTCCTTATATCAAGAAATTATGGATGACATAGCACCCACAGAGATAGAAGACATAAATGTTACTATTAAACTTGCTAATAGAGACACTATATCACCAATTGGGATTGTTAGAGATGTTGAAGTCTTGTGTGGGAAAATAAAATACCCTACTGATTTTCCTGTTCTTGGTTCCCCACAAGATGACTTTTGTCCCATTAGCTTTGGTAGACCTTTCTTGAACACCGTTAATGCTAGAATAGATTGTGAGAAACAAACCGTCGGTGTTAGTTTTGGTGGTGAGTCTCATGAGTTTAATTTTTCCAAGTTTAGTAGAAAGATTCATGAAAAAGAATTGCCTAGTAAAGATGAATTAATTGGTCTTGCTTCTATTGTTGTGCCTCCTACTGATCCACTAGACCAATATTTGCTAGACCATGAAAATGATTTGCATATGCATGAAATAAATGAAATAGATAATATTTTCTTTGAGCAACGTCCTCTGCTTAAACACAATTTGCCTATTTGAACTCTGGGAGGTCCTCCTCCACCTAAAGGTGATCCTGTGTTAGAAATAAAACAATTGCCAGACACTTTGAAATATGCTTATCTTGATGAAAAGAAGATATATCATGTTATTATTGGTGCTAACCTTTCATAACATGAAGAAGAAACATTATTGAAAGTTCTAAGGAAGCACCGAGCTGCTATTGGATATACTCGGTGAATTAAAGGGCATTAGTCCCACTCTATGTCAGCACAAAATTAATATGGAACCTGATGCTAAACCCGTTGTTGATCACCAACGTCGGTTAAATCCGAAGATGAAAGAAGTGGTAAGAACGGAAATATTTAAACTTGTAGAAGAAGGTATAATCTATCCCATACCTGATAGTAGATGGGTAAGTCTTGTTCATTGTGTCCCTAAGAAAGGAGGTATTACTGTTGTTCCTAATGACAAGAATGAACTTATTCCACAAAGAATTGTTACAAACTATCGAATGGTAATTGATTTTAGAAAATTAAACAAAGCAACTAGAAAAGATCATTACCCTCTACCTTTTATTGATCAAATGCTAGAAAGATTATCTAAGCACACACATTTTTGCTTCCTGGATGGATATTCTGGTTTTTCACAAATACCTGTTTCTCAACCTGATCAAGAAACGACCACTTTTACTTGTCCCTTTGGAACTTATGCTTATAGACGTATGCCTTTCGGTTTACGCAATGCACCTGCTACCTTTCAAAGATGTATGACTGCTTATTCTCTTACTTTTGTGAAAAGATTGTTGAGGTTTTCATGGATGACTTCTCTGTTTATGGGAAGTCTTTTGATGATTGTTTAAGCAATCTTGACCGAGTTCTGCAGAGATGCGAGCAAACAAATCTTTTCTTGAATTGGGAGAAGTGCCACTTTATGGTTAATGAAGGCATTGTCTTGGGTCATAAAATTTCTGAAAGAGGTATTGAAGTGGACAAAGCTAAGGTTGATGCAATTGAGAAAATGCCATGTCCCAAAGATATCAAAGGTATTCATAGTTTCTTAGGTCATGCTAGTTTCTATAGGAGATTTATCAAGGACTTCTCTAAAATTTCTAGGCCTCTCATGAATCTTTTGCAAAAGGATGTTCCTTTTGTTTTTGATGATGGTTGTTTAGAAGCCTTTGAAACACTCAAGAAAGCCTTAATTTCTGAACCTACTGTTCAACCACCTGATTGGAACTTGCCTTTTGAAATTATGTGTGATGCTAGTGATTATGTTGTTGGTGCCATTCTAGGACAAAGAGTTGATAAGAAACTGAATGTTATTCATTATGCTAGTAAAACTCTAGATAGTGCTCAAAGAAACTTTGCAACTACTGAAAAAGAATTTTAGCAGTGGTGTTTGCTTGTGATAAATTTAGATCTTATATTGTTGATTCAAAAGTAATTGTTCGCATCGATCATGCTGCTATTAAATATCTTATGGAAAAGAAAGATGCTAAACCTAGACTTATTCGATGGGTTCTCTTGCAACAAGAATTCGATTTACATATCACTGATAGAAAAGGAGCTGAGAACCCCGTAGCTGATAACTTGTCTAGGCTTGAAAATGTGCGTGATGACCCGCTACCTGTTGATGATAGTTTTCCTGATGAGCAGTTTGCTGCAATAAATGTTGCTCATAATACCCCTTGGTATGCTGACTATGCTAATTACATTGTTGCTAAATATTTACCACCTAGCTTTACATATCGACAAAATAGAAAATTCTTCTATGATTTAAGACATTACTTTTGGGATGACCCACATCTTTATAAAGGAGTAGATGGTATTATTCGACGTTGTGTACCTAAGCATGAATAGGGACAAATCCTACAAAAATGTCACTCTGAAGCTAATGGAGGGCATCATGTTGGAGATAGAACTGCCCACAAGGTATTGCAATCTGGATTTTATTGGCCTACTCTCTTCAAGGATGCCCGTAAGTTCGTCTTATCTTGTGATGGATGCCAAAGAATAGGTAATATCAGTAAGCTCAAGAAATGCCTATGAATTATTCACTTGTTGTTGTACCATTTGATATTTGGGGATTTGATTACATGGGACCTTTTCCTTCCTCTAATGGGTATACACATATTTTGGTTGCTGTTGATTATGTTACTAGATGGGTAGAAGCTATTCCAACCAGTAGTGTTGATCACAACACCTCTATTAAAATGCTTAAGGAAGTTATTTTCCCAATGTTTGGAGTCCCTAGATATTTAATGGCTGATGGTAGTTTACACTTTATTCATGGTGCTTTCCGTAAAATGCTTGCCAAGTATGATGTTAAGCATAGAATTGCATCACCTTATCATCCTCAGTCTAATGGTCAAGTTGAACTTAGCAATAGAGAAATAAAATTAATCTTGCAAAAGACTCTCAATAGGTCCTGGAAGAATTGGTCTAAGAAATTAGATGATGCACTTTGGGCTTATAGAACAACATATAAAAATCCTATGGGTATGTCTCCTTGTAAAATGGCTTATGGAAAAGCCTGTCATTTCCCTCTTGGGTTAGAACATAAAGCATATTGGGCAATCAAACATCTCAACTATGATTTCGAACTTGCTGGTGAAAAGAGGTTATTTGATATTAGCTCCTTAGATGAATGGAGAACCCAAGCTTATGAAAATGCCAAGTTATTTAAAGAAAAGGTTAAAAGATGGCATGATAAAAGAATCCAAAAGCATGAGTTAAAGTTGGAGAATATGTTCTTTTGTACAACTCTCATTTCAGATTCTTTGCAGGGAAACTCCTCTCAAAATGGGAAGGACCCTATGTTATCGAGGAGGTTTATCGGTCTGGAGCCATCAAAATAAATAATGCCGAAGGTACTAACCCGAAGGTTGTCAATGGGCAACGAATAAAACATTATATCTCAGGTACGCCCATTAATGTTGAAAGTAAAATTATCCAAACTTCGACACCGGAAGAACACATAAAAGAGTCCTTCCGGAACACTCCAGAATCGTGAAAATAAGGAGGTACATGATACGGTAAGTAAACAGACTCCGAAAAATCCGCAAAAATATTTTTTCCAGTTTTGGAATATTTAGAAAATTAGGAAAATAAGAAACTTCAGGAAGCGTACCCTGGTGGGCACAAGACACCAGGGCGCGCTGGCAGCCAGGCACACCCAGGTGGGTTGTACCCACCTGGGACACCTTCCGGACTCCATTTTTCTTCTGCTTGCTTGTCCCCCAAGATAAAAAATATTTATATAGTCCCCGAATCAGTTGACCACCGTATCATGGAGAAATCTTCTGTTCTCTTTTCTTGCTGTTTTCCTGTTAGATCTGAAAATATGTCGTCCAAGACTCTGAGGGTGAGAGCTACGTTGTTGATTTCATCGCAAACCCCAAGTCCTATGGGGATGTGGAGCACTATAGCTGGACCTCTGAAGAGGATGAAGATGAATTGGTTCCTCCCCGGTTCAAAAACAAAATCATGGAGGCGTTATGCAAGAGAGGATAATAAAACTCGAGATAGATAATGATGAGTTGAGGATAGATAATTTTATTCTCCGACAGAAGCTGGAGGAAAAGAAGGGCAAACCCTCTACTTCTTCATCACCACCACCTCCTTCTTCTTCACCACCAAAAGGAAATTGAGTATCGGGTATGGGCACTCCCCTTGGCTTCCGCCAAGCTTGGGGGAGGTGCCCCGGTATCGTATCATCCCCACTATCTTTTTCCCTTTACTTATTTTAGTTCGATCTTTTGCTTTAGATGAAAACAAGTTTAGTTCGATCCTTTCTTTTCAAGAGTTTGCTTAGTGATCTATCCTTGTAATCGTGTGCAAGATATATAATAAAGTTTAGTTTGAGTTTTTGCTTTCTTTACTTTCTTGTTGCAATGAAAGGAAAAGACATAAATAAAAAGAAAGGAAATACATCAAGAAGATCATATACTAATTTTATGGTAGGTGATGGCATCACATAAGGAAAAGTATAAGTAGAAAAATTTATTAGAGATTGACAAACATAGCATTAGTCAATGATGCAACTCATGAAAGAATTAATAAGGGAAGAGAAGATTCACATATAAATATACTATCCTAGAAATCTTTTGTGATTATGAGCCCCCATCAAAATATTATATGCCAAAATTGTTGACGTTGAACAAGGAAGACAACTTAATGATTTATGTTTGTTCATATTCACATAGAAGTCATATTTTCATAGATCCTTTAACATGTGGTGCTTGCCCCCTATCTCTGCTAGCCAAAAAATCTGCACTAAGTAGAGATACGACTTGTGCATCCAAAAACCCTTAAACCCAAATCTTATTTTCAAGTGTCCACCATACCTACCTAGGGATTGAGCAAGATCCCTCAAGTAAGTTGTCATCGGTGCCAAAAGGCAATAAAAATTGCTTCTTAATGTGTGAGATCATTTAATGTAAGAGAAAATTGAGCGTTGCACGAACTTGTGGTGGTGAAGAATAAAAGCGACAGACTGCATAATAAAGGTTGCTATCACAAGGGGCAATGCAACGTGACGTTCTTTTGCACTAAGGGGTTGAGCATATAAAAAAATAAGTGCATGGCAACCTTTGCTTCCCTCTGCGAAGGGCCTATCTTTTACTTTTATGTATTTACTTTTATGCAAAGAGTCAAAGTTTTCTCTCTATTCCTTTTTATTTTCTCCTTTGGCAAGCATCATGTGGTGAGGAAAGATCTAGGCACATATGTCCAGTTGAATATGGGTAGCATGAGTTATTATTATTGACATCACCCTTGAGGTGAATACGTTGGGAGGCGAAACTATAAGCCCCAATCTTCTTATGTGTCCAGTTGAAATGTTTTGCTCACGTGTATGCGGTGAGTGTTAGCAATCATAGAAGACCATATGATGGTTGAGTATGTGGACTTGCCTAGAGGCTCCGATACATGACCCTTCTTGAAAAGATGATCAATTGTAGTTGCAAAGTTGACTGAGAACATAGTTTGTTGGTTTTTAATAGAGTTTTTGCTTTACACTTCGATTGTGTGATGAACTGTTACTTATTCATGAGAAGTATATGATAAAAGCCTTATGTTTAATTTTGTTGCTGTTATAATAACCTACATGATGCTTCTATGTCCGTATTTTGTTTTTATCGACACCTCTCTCTCTCTAAGCATGTGGACATGTTTTTCGATTTTGGTTTTCGCTTGAGGACAAGCAAGGTCTAAGCTTGGGGGAGTTGATACGTCCATTTTGCATCATGTTTCCCTACTATTATTTATGATGATTTTATCCATAATAATGCTTTTTGGAGTAATTCTAATGCCTTTTCTCTGATAATATGTAAGGTATACACAAAGAGGGAGAATTCCGACAGCTGGAAATCTGGAGGTGGAAAAGCTACGTCAGGCCACCTATTCTGCACAACTCCAAGCAAGTTGAAACTTCACGGAGATTTTTTATTGAATAATTGAAGAATATTGGAGCAAATAACTACCATAGGGGGCCCACCAGGTGGGCACAACCCACCTGGGCGCGCCAGGGAGCCCAGGCGCGCCCTGGTGGGTTGTGCTCACCCAGGCCCACCTCCGGTGCCCATATTCTGGTATATAAGTCATTTTGACCTAGAAAAAATAAGGAGAGGACTTCTGGGATGTAGCGCCGCCGTCTCGAGGCAGAACTGGGCAGGAAAACTTTTGTCCTTCGGCGGAGCGATTCCGCCAGGGGAACTTCCCTCCCGGAGGGGGGAATCATCGTCATCATCATCACCAACAACTCTCCCATATTGGGGAGGGCAATCTCCATCAACATCTTCAACAGCACCATCTCATCTCAAACCCTAGTTCATCTCTTGTGTTCAATCTTGTTACCAGAACTATAGATTGGTGCTTGTGGGTGACTAGTAGTGTTGATTACATCTTGTAGTTGATTACTATATGGTTTATTTGGTGGAAGATTATATGTTCAGATACAATATGCTATTTAATACCCCTCTGATCTTGAGCATGATTATCATTTGTGAGTAGTTACTTTTGTTCTTGAAGTCACAGGAGAAATCATGTTGCAAGTAATCATGTGAACTTGATATGTGTTCGATATTTTCATAGTATGTATGTTGTGATTCCCTTAGTGGTGTCATGTGAACGTCGACTACATGACACTTCACCATATTTGGGCCTAAGGGAATGCATTATGGAGTAGAAATTAGATGATGGGTTGCGAGAGTGACAGAAGCTTAAACCCCAGTTTATGCGCTATTCTGTAAGGGACCGATTGGATCCAAAAGTTTAATGATATGGTTAGAATTTATTCTTAATACTTTTCTCGTAGTTGCGGATGCTTGCAGGAGGATTGATCATAAGTAGGAGGTTTGTTCAAGTCAGAACAGCACCTAAGCACCGGTCCACCCACATATCAAATTATCAAAGTACCAAACACGAATCAAACCAACATGGTGAAAGTGACTAGATGAAAATCGCGTGTACCCTCAAGAACGCTTTACCTATCAAAAGAGACTATTTTGGCCTATCCTTTGTCTCAAAAGGATTGGGCTACCGCTGCACTTTTGCTACTATTATCGTTACTTGCTCGTTACAAATTATCTTGCTATCAAACTACTCTATTACTTACAATTTCAGCACTTGCAGACATTACCTTGCTGAAAACCACTTGGCATTTCCTTCTGCTCCTCGTTGGGTTCGACACTATTACTTATCAGAAAGAGCTACAATTGAACCCCTATACTTGTAGGTCATCAAACAGCATGAGAACCAGCGCAGAACTCGGACTAGCGGAGGCGGAGAGTTATCCTCCGGGTTACCCAACACACCAACCCTGCGCAAGCGCCGGAAAGAGGTGCTTCAGAATTTAAACTAGTTTTATCCAAAGGCGGGTCTTATTCGCCAACCACTTAATCCTTCTGACTCAAATTACCAGGGAACTTCCCATTCCTCTTCTGGCAATTCATCTCAGACCGCGTTGCTGGCTTTCAAGACCACCCCTAGGTAATAACTTTTGCCTTCGTTATTTAACACTTGTACACATACACTAACCTCTTCAACATTTTCTTGCAGTGGGATAGGAAAGCCTAGTAAGAAGGCAAAAACAAATAAACCGGCCGAATACCCAAAAGTTCAGGAGCCAGAAAAGCAAGCACCAGTGTCTGAAGCCTCTGTGCAACACCCAGAGGAAATTGCTGATGACCGGGCACCAGAGAACCCTGGCGCCTCTCCCGACCATGTGAATATTGACCCTTTGGGTGCTAAGCCGCCAAGCCCAATCAAGCCTTCTGAACAAAGTACTGAAGACGTTCTGATCACCAGCACTGGCTTCCAAGAGCCAGGGAATCCCACTATCCTGGCCAAACACTCTGCCAAGGAAGAATTGATTGAGAAGCGCAAGGTCAAGTTTGATATGGCCAATTACTCTAATTTGGGCACCAGTGAAGTACTCTCTGGCTACCTCAGTCAAGTGCACACTGGCCGTGATCTTGAGATTGACATGGTCAAACAAGTGCACCAGAAATATGAGCTACAAACTTTTGCTTCGTCTGTTTAATATATATTCCTTCAGCCCCCAAGTCTTAGTCATAGGAAAGATTGTAGTGACTATGGCAAAGACTTCAACCATTATACCATAGCAATAACTTTGAGCCATATCCCCCATGAACCGGCTTGCCTTGAAAAAAGATGAGCCGGATCAGTTAAATTATCTTCCGAATAAAATCTCACCTCATAGCCCTCACAGGCCGGGTTATCTTTGATAAAAGATGAACAAGATTTGTCTACTACTGCTTTATAAAAGAACTTCTGCACCCATTAGCCCCCAAGTGCCAAGTGTTATTGCTTGCAAAGGGCTTGGGACTTTTTCTGTATTATACTATGACAGAGCTGCTGATAATTGTTCAACCTCTTGCTTACAGGAGGCCTCGACTCAATTTCAGTCTCAATTGGCTGATTTAAAGACCTGACTCGAATTGCAAGAGGCTGAGACCCGGAAAGCTAACTCCAAGTTAAAATTTAGCTTGGATGAGACGGAGAAGCTAAAAACCAGTTTTGATCCAGAGAGAGCCGCCTAGGCTGAAGAAAAGACTGCCTTGGTGCAGAGAGCAGAAAACGTTGAAGCTTCTTTGCAAGAGGTCACCGTAGAACTTACCGGCTTAAAACGTCATACTACACATATGACTGCCACTATTTTTGGTAAGTAATACTTAGATATTGTGTTCAATTCCAATGCTCAACTTTGTAAGCCGCCTAGTGACTTAACTGCGTATTTTGTTGAACAGGCCCCAAGAGTACCAATCTTGGCCAAGATATGTTGATAAAACTCAAGGCGGTTTATACATTGGTGGAGAAATTATATACAGGTGGTCAGCGCACAATAGTCACCATCTCGCACACCAAGCAAGCACCATCTCTTATCATGGATGTTTTAAAAAAGCTTTCTGTCCTACCCGCAAAAATTGAAGAAATCAAGTGGTCAGCTGCTAGAGCCGGTGCCATTACGGACTGAGTCGGGCAAAGGCATGGCAGGCAGAACTAGACCCGGCCGAGCTGGCCACTGGCTGCCCCAGTTTCAAAGAGGACGAGTCTCCTTTTGATCAGAAGGACTTTGCTGCTTGCGTGAAAGAGATGCATCCACTGGCAGGTAAACTCGCCAAAGAAACTGACCTGTCGAGATATCAAGCGGCTTATGCAGCAGATAATTCAAAGATGAAGACGCCGGCATACGATGTTGTGGATCTTATCCCTCCAATCCGTAAGCATACTTTTGCTCCTGAAATTGATCCGTCTGAACTTATCGATGATGAAGCTGAGTTTCAAGCCTTGACTGGCATCGATTGGTCATTGCCTAACTTCCAGATGATGGAAGAAGAAGAAGAACCGGCGCAAGATGACCCGGAAGCCTCAACACACCAAGACCAGGAGACTTGATCCATGGGGCGGTTCTTAAGTTGCATTACTGTTCTATGCTTTAAAAAACACTTAATCATTTGGGCTTGGGGAGCCATGTAATAGGCTAGTAAAAACAATGATTTGTCGTGCCGTTGTGCATGTTTTATCCTTTTGAAACTGATGATGATTTGTCTATGTGTCGTGAATTAATTTTGCAAGGAATATCATGTTATCTCACAAAGGTTCCTGCACATAGTGAACAACAGATGCCCTGGCCGTTTACGCCAGGGCGGGTCATAATGTCCAAGATAATATACTCTGGTGACTTAAAGTCTATAACCAGGGCAGGTTGAAAAAACCAAATATTTACGAAGTCATACCTGTAGACCAATAGCATATTGATGCTGTAATTGTGTAAGTTTGTAAGCTGGAGACTTGATCAGGTCCAGAAGAGTGCAGCTCGATTCTGTTTTTTGAAAAAAAAAATCGTTTTTGTCCCGTAAGTCGGCTCTCACGTGAGATAAATCCGTTGTTTTAACCTTAGCCAGTTCAAGGTCTTATCGAAAATAGTAACTACTAAGAGTACAAACGGGCCACATAGCGGAGGCTGTGACAATGGGTGAGTTTATCCTAGCTCTCTATAAGCCGGCTCTCACATGACAAAGGCCGCCTTTTGAACCTTGACAAGTTCAGGGTCTTACTGAAAAGAGTAACTGTCAAGAGTTCTACGGGTCACCTGGTGGAGTAGCATCTTGCAAACAGGTAGGTTTAACTCAAAAGTCGTCCTAGAAACCGGATCTCATGGGTGTGAACAGCTATGCTCGGTGAGCAGGAAGCCCCCATGAGACCAATGAGTCCGCTTGGAAACCGGATCTCATGGGTGTGAACAGCTATGCTCGTTGAGCAAGAAGTCCCCATGAGACCAATGAATCGGCTTGAGAACCGGATCTCATGGGTGTGAACAGTTATGCTCGATGAGTAGGAAGCCCCCATGAGACCAATGAATGGGCTTGAGAACCAGATCTCATGGGTGTGAAAGCTATGCTCGATGAGCAAGAAGCCCCCATGAGACCAATGAATCGGCTTGAGAACCGGATCTCATGGGCGTGAACAGCTATGCTCGATGAGTAGGAAGCCCCCATGAGACCAATGAATCGGCTTGAGAACCGTATCTCATGGGTGAGAACAGCTATGCTCGGTGAGCAGGAAGCCCCCATGAGATCAATGAACAGGTAATAAAGACTCATTTTTCTTTGAACTAAAATGACAAAGACCCCGAATTATCAGGGATGCCGGCTTTATTATACTGAATCATAATATATACATGGATGGAAGTATGTACAACACCAGAGCCAGTAGCTCAAGTGTAATATGGTCGCAGATGAGCGATATTCCACGGGTGGCGGGTCTCCACCTCCGATTTGCGGGAGTCCTTTGTTCTCAAACATCAATGAGGTAATATGACCCGTTGTTCAGATTCTTGCTGACCACAAAGGGCCCTTCCCAAGGTGGGGATAATTTGTGCATATCTGTTTGATCTTGGATGAGCCGGAGCACCAAGTCGCCTTCTTGAAAGGTTCGAGTTTTAACCCGGCGGCTATGATAACGACGCAGATCTTGCTGGTATATCACCGAACGAGCCGCCGCCATGTCCCGCTCCTCATCTAATAAGTCAAGAGCATCGTGCGTGCTTTTTCATTGTCAACTTCAACATAAGCCGCCACGCGGGGTGAGTCATGACGGATGTGACTAGGAAGAACCGCCTCAGCGCCGTACACCATGAAGAAAGGCGTATAACCCGCGGATCTGTTGGGGTTGTTATTGATACTCCAAAGTACTAATGGTAAGTCGTCAACCCAACAACCCAGCGTCTGCTACAAAGGGACCATGAGCCAGGGTTTTATGCCTCTCAAGATTTCTTGATTGGCCCTTTCAGCTTGACCATTGGACTAGGGGTGAGCCACTGATGAAATGTCAAGACGAATATGTTCCCGTTGACAGAATTCTTTCATAGCACCCTTGGACAGATTAGTACCATTACCAGTGATGATACTATGAGGGTAGCCAAAATGAAAAATCACCTTTCTAAGGAACTGAATTGTCGTGGTCGCATCACACTTGCTGACCGGCTCTGCTTCAAGCCATTTTGTAAATTTGTCAACCGCCACCAACAGGTGTGTCTTTTTGTCCTTGGCTCTTGAAAGGTCCCACCATATCCAGCCCCCAGACCGCAAACGGCCAAGTGATTGGAATCATCCTCAACTCTTGAGCTGGCACATGATCTCTTCTGGGAAACTTCTGACAACCGGCACACTTGCTAACTAGATCTTCTGCATCGGCATGAGCCGTCAGCTAATAAAACCCATGATGAAAGGCTTTAGCTACAAGGGACTTAGAACCGGCATGATGGCCACAATCTCCTTCATGAATCTTCCTTAGAATTTCACGGCCCTCTTCGGGAGAGCCGCACTGCTGGAACACTCATGTGACGTTGCATCGGTGTAACTCGCCATTAACAATAGTCATTGACTTAGACCACCGGGTTATTTGCCAGGCCAAAGTTTCATCCTCAGGCAACTCTCTCGGGTCATATACGCCAAATAAGGAACCGTCCAGTCAGGGGTGGCATGAAGAGCCGCCACTAATTGCGCCTCCGGGTCAGGGATTGCAAGATCCTCTTCTATTAGCAATTTGACTGAAGGCTATGTAGGATGTCAAGGAAGATATTTGGAGGCACTGACTTACGTTGAGATCCAAGCCGACTTAAAGCATCGGCTGCCTCGTTCTTTCTGCTATCAATGTGTTCCTCATGGTAACCCTTGAAATGACCAGCGATGGCATCAACCGCCCGGCGATAAGCTGCCATGAGCATGTCTTTGGAGTCCCAAGTACCCGAAACTTGCTGAGTCACCAAGTCTTAGTCGCCAAAGCACCTGACCCGGCTTAAATTCATCTCCTTGGCTACTCGTAAGCCATGAAGCAAGGCTTCATATTCAGCTGCATTATTAGTGCAAGGGAACATTAGTCGTAGCACATAACAAAATTTATCACCTCGCAGAGAAGTCAAGATAACTCCAGCCCCTAAGCCCTCAAGCTGCCGAGACCCATCAAAGTGGATTGTCCAGTAAGTGTTGTCCGACTTATCCTCAGGCATCTGCAATTCTGTCCAATCATTGATGAAATCCACAAGAGCTTCAGATTTGATAGCTCTCCTTGGAGTATATTTCAAACCATGGGGTCCCAGTTCAATGGCCCACTTGGCCACTCGTCATGTGGCTTCCCTGTTTTGAATTATATCACCTAAAGGAGCTGAGCTTACCACAGTAATGGGATGACCAAGAAAATATTGCTTCAATTTGTGACTGGCCATGAACACCCCATATACTAGCTTCTGCCAATGCGGATATCTTTGCTTTGACTTAATCAGAACCTCACTGACATAATACACTGGCCTCTAGACTGGATATTCCTTGCCCGGATCTTTACGTTACACCACGACTGAGACGCTGACGGCTCTGATGTTTGCCGCTGCATATAAGAGTAAAGATTCCTTCTCAATGGGAGTTGCAAGAACCGGCGGCTCAGCGAGCTCCTTTTTAAGTGCCTCAAATGCCTCATTGGCAGTATTACTCCAAACAAAATAATCTGTTTTCTTCATCATCTGGTATAGAGGAATAGCCTTCTCTCCCAGGCGGCTTATAATCCGGCTTAAAGCTGCAATGCGACCCGCCAGCCGTTGAACATCATTCACACATGCCGGCTTAGCTAGTGAGGTGATAGCCTTGATTTTCTCCAGGTTAGCCTCAATGCCTCTCTCAGAGACCAAAAAACTCAAGAGCTTTCCTGTAGGCACGCCAAAAATGCACTTGGTCGTGTTAAGCATCATCTTATAGACCCAGAGATTATCAAAGGTCTCTTTCAGATCGTCCAATAGAGTCTCCTTCTTTCTGGATTTCACAACAATATCATCCACATAGGCATGAACATTGCGCCCAATTTGACTGTGAAAATAGTTCTGCACACAACGCTGATAAGTCGCCTGGGCACTCTTAAGCCCAAAAGGCATAGACACATAGCAGAAAGCTCCAAAAGGCATGATGGAAGCCGTCTTCTCTTGGTCCTTGACTACCATCTTGATCTGATGGTATCCGGAATAAGCATCCAGGAAACACAAGCACTCACAACCCGCCGTAGCATCTATGATCTGATCAATACAGAGGAGGGCAAAGGGATCGGCTGGGCAAGCCTTATTAAGGTCTGTGTAATCCACACACATGCGCCAAGTACCGTTCTTCTTAAGTACCATCACCAGATTAGCCAACCACTTAGGGTGGCAAACTTTAATGGTGAACCCTGCTGCTAAGAGCCGGGCTACTTCTTCTCAAATGGCCTTGAGTCTCTCTTCGTTAAAACGATGAAGAAATTGCTTGACCGGTTTAAACTTCAGATCAATATTGAGAGTGTGCTCAGGGAGTTCCCTCGGTGCACCTTGCATGTCTGAAGGTTTCCATGCAAAGATGTCTCGGTTCTCACGGATGAACTCGATGAGCGCACTTTCCTATTTCGGATCCGTATTGGCACCAATAGTGAACTGCTTGGATGAATCATCGGGAAAAAAGTCAACCTGCTTGGTATCGTCTGCCGACTTAAACATCAGCAACAGGTCATGCTCTGTTGTTGGCTTCTTCAACGGAGTCATATCCGCGGGGTCAACATTATCCTTATAAAACTTCAACTCTTCCGTCGCACAGACCGACTCAGCATAAGCAGCGTCACCTTCCTCACATTCCAGAGATATTTTCCTATCACCATGGATTGTGGTTGTACCCTTGCGACCCGGCATATTAAGCTGCAGATAAACATAACAAGGTCGTGCCATGAATTTGGCATAAGCCTGCCGTCCGAACAGAGCGTGATAGGGACTTCTGATCTTGACCACTTCAAAGTTCAATGTTTCTGCCATGTAGTTGTTTTCATCACCAAAAGCTACTTCCAGAGCAATCTTACCAACTGGATAGGCTGACTTACCAGGTACCACTCCATGAAAAACTATACAGGACGACTTAAGATCTTTATCGGTAAGATTCATCCGGCGAAAAGTATCATAGTAAAGGATGTTGATACTGCTGCCTCCATCCATGAGCACCTTAGTGAACTTGTAACCCCCAACCTATGGAGCTACCACCAAGGCTAACTGAACCGAATTATCAACTCGAGGCGGGTGATCTTCACGGCTCCATACAACTGGCTACTCTGACCGTCGTAAATATCAGGGTACGGCCGGCTCAACTGCACTCACCGCACGCTTATGAACTTTCTAGTCTCGCTTGCACAAGCTAGTGGTAAAGACATGATATTGTCCACTACTTAGCTGCTTCGGGTTGCTCTGATACGCTAATTGCTGCTGCTAATTACCTTGACCAGACTGCTGATTAAAGCCCCCTTGATTGCCCTGAACCTTAAAAACCGGAACTTGAACCGCCACCTCCAAAGACAGGTCCGTGTGAGCCGGAACCTGACCCGCCGTGCGGGCCATTACCATTATTGTGGTCGTGGTTAAGGTTGTAATTCATGTACTCCCTCATGATGCTACAATCCTTCCACGGGTGCGTTGACGGCTTATCAGGACGGCTATGCTTTGGACAGGGTTGGTTCAACATCGCCTCTAAATTAGGCCTTGGCCCTCCAGATTGGAGCTGGAATCTTCCCTTGCGGTGGCGATCATTGTTCTGCACATTAGTGTTGGCCACAAAGTCTGATCCACCGTCCGTGTGCTTGCACTTACCATTGTTACCGTGACCTGCCGTACTCTGCTGCTGCCCCTTGCCGTTTTTCTTCCCCTTACCAGACTTCTCCTCATCTGAATCAGGATCCTTAGTATTGTCTGAGTCGGCGTACTTAATAAGAGCCGCCATGAGCTCTCCCATGTTGTTACAATGGCGTTTAAGCCACCCCAGTTTCTGTTTGAGGGGAGTGAACCGGCAGTTCTTCTCTAAAATTAAAACAGCAGAACCAGCGTTGATGCTATCTGATGAATGGATAATAGCGGAGACCCGGCGTACCCAATGGGACGTGGACTCGTCCTCTGCTGAATGCAAGTTGTTCGCACACGAACACGTCACCGTGTACCTCCAACTCCGAGGGTGATGCACCGCAGCTCACGTCGAAGGAGACCGGTCTGGAAGCGCGGTACGCAGGCAATCCGGCGGGTGCTTTTGATGACCCGAAACCCCACACGCCCGGGAGAGACCCCATCAGGGCGCGCGGCGGCTATGGGCTGCCCTAGGTCAAGCTGATCGCCCCTAGGGCCTCGAGGTTCGCTGACCTGCAACAAGAAGAACGAACAAAGAACGAGGAAGAAGAAGAACAAGGGAGAAGGAAAAGTAAAGGTAAAAGATAAAAGTGATAGATGTGTTTGTTCGATTGTGTGTTGTTGTTCGATCGGCCATCACCTCTTATCTATATAAGAGGCGGATGGACTTCCCGTACAAGAAAAGGACTTGCCTTGCCGTCCAAATCGTCAAAATCTAACCAAACTCGGACTTCTCACGACCTCCGGCCCGGATGTCCGGCTCTAGGCCCGGATGATCCGGCCTAGCCCAATTTTCTGACAGCAGCTCACTGTTTTGGCTCTAGAATCCATGTACGACCTTGGATTTGGACATTTTTTATATCAAAATCAACCGCCTCGACGAGTCGCACAACTTTTATGTTGAACACTTTTCGATCCAAGGCCATCTTGACGGTGTTTCGGGCCGTTTTCTAAAGTCTATAGTAGAAAAAGCTGTCCGGACGTCCGGACTTCTACCCGGATTGTCCGGCCTCCACCCGGATCATCCGGGACTGGACCCAGATCATCCAGCTCCATCATAAACCTTCTGTTGTTTTCGGTGCTTCAAAATCGTCTGTTTCGACGAGACGAAGAACTTTGCAGTTGTATCTTTTCCCATCATAGGCCATCTTGGGGGCGTAATCAGCCGAATACTGTTCTGAATACAAAATCTAAGTACTTCGAACACAACTTCGGCCTTAGAGATGAGATCGGATGGCTATGGCCCAAATATTAAAGTTTCTCCTTTTAACGATATGGAACTTTCTCACTTTGATCACTTTTCCATTTAAGGCCTTCTTAATTACGTTTTTGACCATGCCAAAATCTGGTGTCAACACATGCCTCCTGTTTTTCGGCAAAAGTTATGTGCTGGAAAATAACTTGCACGAAGTTTGTTCTAAGCGCGATGTCAACACTCCATCGGCCGTTTTGTACGTGCTTCGAACGATAAGTATATATCGGCCATTTAGATAGCAACAAAAGTGAAGCTAATCGAACATATAATGATTTGGTAATACCCTTTCATGATGTAAGAAATTATATTGCATCCATGGATTAAAATAAGCCCATTGAGGGTAACCAATCATACCTGATGAAGAATTCTATGGCATAGGCATCAACGGCATTGTTGAAGAAAATGGATAATGCGTGGACCGAAGATGTTGAAACCTTCGGCTTGGTCCTTCGTAGCTTTCACTCTTTTTTCTTCTTCACCTTTTGTCGCACTCCTTGTAAAGGAAGCTCGCACATAATTCTTATTTTCAATATTTCCTTTGGGAACCCATGCCATGTTTCTCTTTTCAAGTTCTTGTGCACTAAGCTTCTGCAACTCGTTCTTTTGCCAATACGATAAGCCGAGTGGGCACCCCGGCTGCGATTTTGTTTGAAGTAATGGCAATTCTTGTTTTACCTTGTGCACTCTCAACTTCTTCCCTTCAGATTTGACACTTGATTGACTTGCCTCATTGCCTTTTGTAGCCAATGTCAACACTTTAATTGGCTCTTTTTCATTTGAGATCATATCTGAAGTGGCACTCTTACGACCATCTCTTTTGACGCGGTAGATTTTCTCAACCACCTCCTTATTCTTCCTTGTGCACCAGACCGATTCTTTTTTGAAACGGTCTTGGACATATGACTGCTCATTGAACGTTGGTCTTCTTGGAGCTGCATAATACTGGCGAGATGGTTTATAATAATATGGAGAATGTGCCCTTGTATCATACTTGTCCCATGATGGATATGGATTTACGTGAGCATAGGGAGACATCCACGACATTGGCATTGGCGGCCCAAAATAAGGATATGAACAAGTTGCATTCAAATTCTCTTGTTCCCAATATCGATCCTTGGATTTGCGCCTAGGGGGTGATCTTGATGCTTTTGCATTAGTTGGCCGATAAGCACTGTTCTCCTCACTTATCTTCTGATATTTTTCCAATAGTTGCGCGAAAAAGACTTTCGGCTTCTTACCTTTGTGCTTATGTCGGCCTTTATTTTCTTTGGTTATGCTTACACCGGTCTTTGGATTTTCTTGTTGCCCCCCAGTTCTTGGTGTCTCCATTGTAGCTTCGATGGAATTTTCGCCCTCAAGATTATGTTCATTATGCTCTTTAACAACTTCTTTACTTGAAAACTTGATCCCATCACCTGCAGTTTTTACCTTCTCTTTAAATGGATCACCTTGAATCAGCCGATGCAAAAACCTTTTACCATCGGGACCAATTGGAATAGACTTTTTATCTCTTGGTGTCTCAACAAATTTCAATCGTCCTTTATCAATGGCCGATTTAACTATTTAACGAAACATATTGCAATCCTCAATACTACGCTTGAATGAATCATGCAACTTACAATAAATTCGTCCTTGAATAGATGGCTTGACATGGTGATAAAGAATTCTAATGTAATTATTTTTCAACAACAAATCAAAGATTTGATCACACATGTTTGAATCGAAGGTATACGTTTTGTTTTTTAGCCGATCTTGGTGTGCGAACGGCTTTGGAAGTAAGCAGACGAATGGTTCAAATTTAGAATCTTCCCATTCGGCTATGCATCGTATTTTACACCCTATCTTCGATGTATTTGGATAAGATATTATATTAGCATCGGATTTCTCAAAAGAATTTGACCTTGGCTTTAAATTTCTGAAACGAAAATAGTTAGAATACACATGTCTCAATTGAGACCAAATGCAAGCCAAGTAAGAAACAAGCAAAGCTACCCAATTATATATGAACTTTTGATAAAGCAATGGGGAAAACTTTGGCTGCAATAATAAGTCACAATCGGTCTTTATAAATGGCACAATGTGTTGACCGATATGCTTTGCAACGATTTTATTGCTAACAAATAAATTACCCTTCTTCGTTGGTCTTTCAAGATTGCTTATGAGAATTTGTCTAATAGAAGCATCAACAATAAATTTGCGACCAAATCGGAAGATAGGTAAATCACTTGCTAGACACACCTCTTCAAATACGTTGGGAGAGCATGATGGTTGCGTAACTTGAACGATATCTTGTTCTCCTTTCGAATAGCTCCCCAGCGCCTTGTCATCCTCTTTTTCTGGAACAGATTCGGCATACGTAATATTTGATTCGGTCTTTTCAATAACCGAATTAACTTTGTTTTTCGAATCACCACTCTTTTTGATAATTCTACCCACACTCAATGCTTTCTCTTTTTGACATAATCTATCTTGTATTGCAACAGAATTAATAGGCTTTACCTCTTTTATTAATTCATGTAGAACAACATTGCATTCGTCCCAAAAAGACGTAAGGTTTTTCTTAATGACCCAATCTGGATAGAATTGCCCCCCGATACTTTTAGACTCTTTCGGTTACGAGATGTCGCCGAAATTCTGTAATTGTGTTGGGGGAACATGATATGCCACGGTCACTACTAGAATCAACGATTTTACCTAGGGCAAAATACCCTAGGGAAAAGCCAAAAAACTCTAGGTAAAGACTTTACCTAGAGCTTCCCCTAGGTAAAGAGCACTAGGTGAAATATAGTCGGTAAAGAAGGCTTTCCCTAGTGTTTTTCATCAGCCCTAGGGAAGTACACTTTACCTAAGGGCACATGCTCTAGGGAAAGAATACATTGGGTCAGCTCTGCCAGCGTGGAAAGTATATATCCCTAGGGCCATAATGCCCTAGGGAAAGCTTGTGGGGCCCAATTTTTGGTATATATATATCAGCCATAATTTGAATATATAAATATGAAATCATATCAACCATTTACGAATAATAGAAACATGTTGCATCAAACAATCACAATGAAAATAACAACACACCATATTTGGATTTATACCAACTATAATTTATAAATTACCGAATAGTCATCATACAAAACAGTCATACCACCCATCAATCCAAAAAGAGCTAGATTAAGTTGTAGAAATAGTCGAACACTTCAATTTGCATCTACAATCTGCTGCAGACCAGACCACATATCAGCTAGTGTTACTATACCAAAACACTCCCAATCGACATGTTAATTTACTGTACATGCATCACAATGTTGGCCTTGAGAAGTATATGCTACGATCATCCCTTGAACACTTTCATCAGGTTGCCCATCCAAGTCTTAAGAGGAACGTCTGAACAAACATGAGGCAGCAAAAAATGGTTACAAGTTTAGCACTTCGCTTTAACATAAAAAGGGCAACATATAATAACAAAAAAAAATCTGCATCTTATTAAGAGTAGCACAACAAGCATGGACATACAGCAATAACCTGTAAGTAACTGAAATATAGAACAGTGTATTGATCTGTTTGTACAAATTACCAGGAAATAAGAAAAGCGCTTTCATGACCATACAAAACAATTGTAGTACTAGATATTGAACCATAGATCATAGACATGAAATCTAAATGATGTTTTCAAATGACAAAAATGTTGGTGCACAATGCATATGATCTATCTGAGTTACAATGCATGCTTTCAGACCTCTCGAAAGTCTACCAAGCTCGAAATGAAACTGCATGTGCCCAGAAATAGTCACAACAATTAGGTTTAAGAAGACACAATTTTGGACATGTGCAGCAAAGCACTCCTGCCATACCACTTTGTTGCCTTCTAAAATAAAAACATTACTTGACAAAACAGTGCAGGAACATGTAAGGTATCCCAATTGCTAAGTTACTTTTATCATACAGCTACGTCGTGTTATGATGCAGTCAATCAACCATATATAATTTTGGTGCATATACCACTATAGATACAACAGATCATCGAAGGCGCGAAGGTACAACTGGTCATCAAATTCTCTCAGAAAAAAAGATCATCAATTACTAATTTTATGAGCTCGCACCAGGACTTACCATACACATGATTGATGAAACACATGCACAGAATAGTCTAGCAGTTTCAGTAGGCATCTTGATCTCCAGAACAGACGTGACAATGCCCTACATCAAGAAAGAGAACATCACAACCATCTCAACAAAATAGTTACTTGAATTAGCACATACAAATAACTGAATGTTTGTTGACCTCACTGAACACCACTTCTAAATGTCTAAAACCATACACGGGAAATTTTTAGCAATACAGTTCAGTGAGCATATATGTTTTCCAGTGATCATAGATAGAAATAAATGTACTTTGTAGATTGGAGCCTTTCTATGTAGTCCCATGTTTGAGTCTTCGACGTAGCCAACAGTCATAACCCAACCTCGCCAAACCATCACTCCAGGTGCACCCCCACTTACCTCCTCCCGCTCTCCCCTTTTTTTATTCTCACAAGACAAATTCTACAGGTTCTTTAATATATGTTGTATATTAATAAAACTGCAGAAATAGTTCGCATCATACTGGAATAGGAAACCAGCAAATCTATATTATTGTTTGATACAAACAGTTCTCATCAGTGATGAATTTTAGTTGCATATGGTTTGCCAGTTTAATCACACTTAGTTATTCATTGCTGGATAAGATGGTTGGTAACTCTGTAGTTGATACTCTATTCCAGCTAATTTTAGGACAACACTATCCATGCGTTTTTGGTGGAGACGAAAGAAGTATCTTTTTTATGGTACAAAGAAGCACCTTGAATATCATGTTTATGCACGAGGAGCTGAAGCACTCGTTTGTAGATGCTCTACCTTTCTAGGATTCACCAGGTTTGTTATCAACTCTGTACTTTCACCTTTTCTAAAAAAAACTATATACTTCCACATTATATTTTGCTAAGCGCATACAACCCGCAATAATTTGGATTTGCAACGGTAGTTGGTATGCTTGCTATGGAAAGACAGAATTTGCTGTGCATTACCACAGCTAGGTTAGATGTGTTCCATAACATTCATTTTCCTATGACCATCCGTGTTGCTATGGCCTTTGCTCATTTAGCCTGTCAATCGTTCTGATTCAGATTCGCTTATGATAGCTTAGCCTGCCAATATGGGAACATTATTATTTGCCTATAGAAAACTACCATTACTATTGTGCAAATCATGACAGATATTACTCGATGGAGTATGTACAAGGATTTTGCTGTCAGTTTCAAGTGACAGAAGAATGCAAGAAAAAGCGGATCATCATAATCATACTCTCATCTGATGAAGACAGCACCAACAAATGAATGCCAACAATGCAAGACCCAAATTACAGATCAAGCATCCCTCTCCATTTGTATCCGTAGGACCATCAAGCTCTACCATGTACTATTCTAAATAAATTGTAACAATTCTATCGTGCATTTTCTGCTGTATTCCACAGTTTACCCAAAGACACACTCGTCACAAAACTTATTAGGCTACAATTCAATCAGTTATGGGCTGTCGTGGCGCATCTGCACAGCTAGTTTAATTATAATGCTAAATGCCTTCTATATCATTATGACACGTGAAGAGATGTTACAGAATACACAGACTCTAAACAAGGGCTAACGAGCAAGGAAATTAACTGAATAAGACTATCACACAGACATTTACCTTGAGTTTTTTTTACAGTGGGCATCAATGACTCATGTTACATATAGACTAATGGTCCGATGCAACGAGCAGTTACAATCTAATGATGTGCAAAATAATAGCTTCTAGAAAATATTGTAATACTAAGATTGGTTCAAACCAGCAAGAGAAGGGGAGATGGAGGACCTTGTCAGCGGAGGCGTGGTGGTGGATCTGGGCGTGTGGGCAGGGTAGACCTTCGGCATTATGGGGTCGTCGGCATGGATCCACAGTTGGAGAAGGGGAGAAGGCACGGTGAACGGGATGCCACGGCTCCTCCCGCGGTCGGGGACGACGGATCCGGTGCACGAGGGCCTCGCCCGTTGCTCGTCGGCGTGGATCCACGGTTGGAGAAGGGGAGAAGGCACGGCGACAGAGAGGCCATGGCTGCTCTCACTATGGGGATGACAGATCCGGTGCACGGGGACCTCGCCTAGTCCTCGTCGGCGCCGATCCAGTGCTTCCTCTCCGTCTCCGGTCACTGCAGCAGGGCGAAGCTACTTGGGCACGTGCCCAATGGCAGCGCCCTTGCGGCGGGTGTAGCTGGCGTGGAAGATGAGGGGAAGGGGGCCGTCGAGGAGGGGCACATAGAGCGCAGGCGCGGCCTGCACCAGCGCCGCCACCATCTACTTGCTTTAGGTCGCCGTTGAATCGGCGGGCGGGCGGCTTTGGTGTAGAAATCGGAGAAGGGGGAGATTTGGTCTGGCGCCGCTCATTTTGGGAAGATAAGGGGGAAAGAGGGGAAGGAGACCAAAAGAAAGTGCGCCAACACCCAAAAATGAGCGGGAGGTCGTGACGGCATTATTTTCTAATTTTTCTTACACGGAAATTCACCGTCATGAACAGTACACCCTAGGGGGCTAATGGGCTGATGGGCTAATTTTTCTACTCATTCCCTTGAGGAGGCTAATGGGCTGTAGGTAAAGGACTTGGCCCTAGGTAAATTAGTGGGTAGTAGGTGAAGACATTTGTGTTCCTGCAGAAGTTTCACTTATTCGGCAATGACCATGAAGGTGCGGAGCCGAATTATGGACTTCAACAGTTGCGTATGGTCCAGAAAATTAGTAGCATGAGGTGTAGTATATGATGTTTGAGGATAATTGGCCGAATAACTAGTAGTAGCATGGCCAATTCCCCTATCCACCGGCATGTTTGGATTAACATACTGCAAATTATTTGCCGATGAATAAAAACTTGAAACACTTTGTTGCATACCATTGGAAGTTCCTACATAGGGTGTCTCAACTTGATTAACCGAACTCATCATGTTATTCATCGACATATAAATTTGTGGGGTTGCCGATGCATGGGAGTTGGATACATATGTTGCATGTTGCTAAAATTATATGAAGTATAATCATGGAGATTTTGTTGCATCGGCCCTTGCACATAATTAGATACATGATTGATAAAGCTAGGGCTAGCCGATACATTATGCTCATTAGATGATCTAGCAACAACACATGCATTATTTGCATCTACATATGTGAATTGGGTATTCATATTACCTTTGTAGATTCCAAGCCCTAGATGACGATCTCTTCATAGCAAGAACGGGCCGGAGACCGTTCAAAGCTTCGTCCCCAGCGGAGTCGCCAAAAAGTGTGTTCGCACACGAACACGTCACCGTGTACCTCCAACGCCAAGGGTGATGCACCGCAGCTCACGTCGAAGGAGACCTGTTCGGAAGCGCGGTACGCAGGTAATCCGGCGGGTGCTTTTGATGACCCGAAACCCCACACGCCGGGGAGGGACCCCGTCAGGGCGCGCGGCAGCTATGGGCTGCCCTAGGTCGACCTGATCGCCCCTAGGTCCTCGAGGTTCACTGCCCTGCAACAAGAAGAACGAACGAAGGATGAGGAAGAAGAAGAACAAGTGACAAGGAAAAGTAAAGGTAAAAGATAAAAGTGATGGGTGTGTTTGTTCGATTATGTGTTGTTGTTCAATCGGCCGTCACCTCTTATCTATATAAGAGGCGGATGGAATTCCCGTACAAGAAAAGGACTTGCCTTGCCGTCCAAATCATCAAAATCTAACCAAGTTCGGACTTCTCACGACCTCCGGCCTAGATGTCCGGCTCTAGGCCCGGATGATCCGGCCTAGCCCAATTTTCTGACAGCAGCTCACTGTTTTGGCCCTAGAATCCACATACGACCTCGGATTTGGACGTTTTTTTATATCAAAATCAACCGTATCGACGTGGCGCACAACTTTCATGTTGGACACTTTTCGATCCGAGGACATATTGATGGTGTTTCAGGCCATTTTCTAAAGTCTGTAGTAGAAAAGGTTGTCCGGACGTCCGGACTTCTACCCGGATTGTCCGGCCTCCACCCGGATCATCCGGCTTCATCATAAACCTTCTGTTGTTTTCGGTGCTTCAATTTCCCGGATGATCCGGACCCCGGCCCGGATGATTCGGCCAAACACTGTTGCAGCGCACGATTTTGCCTGTAACTTTTGCATAGGACCTCGGATGGGGACAATTCTTATAACAAAATCGTCCGTTTCGACGAGACAAAGAACTTTGCAGTTGTATCTTTTTCCATCGGAGGCCATCTTGGGGGCGTAATCAGCCGAATAATGTTCTGAATATAAAATCTCAGTACTTCGAACACAACTTCGGCCTTAGAGATGAGATCGGATGGCTATGGCCCAAATATCAAAGTTTCTCCTTTTGACGATATGGAACTTTCTCACTTTGATCACTTTTCCATTTGAGGCCTTCTTAATTATGTTTTTGACCATGCCAAAATCTGGTGTCAACACAAGTGTCTAGGTCGATAATCGACATAGGCGGCTTACATGTATCCTTGAAATTCTGAATGGACCGCATCTTCAATTCAGTCCACGAGTTGATGGAATTAGGGGGCAATCCCTTTAGCCAGGTGCGAGCCGGCCCGTCTAACATCATGGTGAAATATTTGGCACACACTGCATCATTAACATGCAACATCTCCATGGCTAGCTCATAACTTTCGATCCAAGCGTCCGGAGGCTGATCAGCTGTGTAATTGGGCACCTTCCAAGGGCCCTTGAAATCTTTAGGCAATCGCTCATTACGCAAATCCGGCACCAGGCACATCACACCCACGGTTTTAGAGGTCGTCCCAGCTTCCACGGAGATCGATGGGTTAAGCTGAGGCCGCTGATGAGCCGCCAACTGAGCCGCTAGTTCCGCCTCTCGACATGCCCTGGCTTGATCCGCCAAAGCCTGAGCATTGTTATCGGCACATGGCGGGTCATCCCCACGGGGCTAGTTACGGTGACGCTCACTGCTCGAAACTGCTGGCGACTCAATACGCCGGCTATAACTTTGATTGTGGCGTGGAGTCGAATGAATCGCTCGCGACTCTAGGGATAAGCTGCCTGCTGGGCCACCGCCGTCAGAAGAAGCTCCACAGCCTTCTGGGCTTCAACCGCTGCGGGAGACTCACCTTGCACTGCAAGAGCCGCCAGTCGTGACGCCGCAACAATCATGTTGTCTAGAGGGTTAGAAAAATGACCCGGCGGCGTTGGCACTCGCTGAGGCGGGGTCAGATTCAAACGAAGTGGATCTGTAACATGAGGTTGAGCCATCGCTCCTGTCGTAGGTGCTTCAATGGTCCGGTTTATCTTGGGCGGGTTACTTGGTCCTGCTCCAGGGGTGTTAAAAAGATTTCTTGCATCATAGTCCGGAAGCAAACGACTATGATGCCTCCTTCGCAGAACAGCGTCAGACGCAGTCTTGCCCAAACTTAACCATAAAGCCTCAGCTTGAATCCATTGTGATTGTGCGTCCAAGGCGGCTTGCTCTGTCGCCATCCTAGCATTCCCAGCATTAAGCTCTTCCCTGGCCTGAGCTATCTTATCTAGTAGTTTCGCGATGCCCACCTTATGCCGTGCTTGAGTCTCTGGGGTCACCTCTACCCCCATCAGAGTCGCCAAGGCATCCAAGAGCTCAGACATGACCTGAGCCGGTGGGCGCATAGAGCCGCTTGCTCCGGCTGTTGCCTCGGCTATTGAGCCGGAAGTCATAGCTGCAGCCGTTGATGAACGAAGAACTGGTTGTGTACCGGCCATGAAGATCACAACCCTGTTCGGCGGCTCATAAGGGTCTAGAATACTGTTGCCATCGGAATAGCCCCCAAGCTCGCCGTCTTGCAGTTGATACATTGAACTGGTCTCACCGGTTGAGGACTCGTCATCAGAGTAGATGGCCGTCTCCCCTCCGGATACAAATCCTTCTTCGAGATCTGCCTCGTGAACGAAACCAACAAAGGCGTGCTTCACGGCGGCTTGAACCTTGGCGGGTCGTGCACGCTGACCCGTCTCGATGATGTCAGCGCAGATGTCCGGCTCAGGTTCCGATTCGCCTATCTTGCCGATGAAGACGTGGATTCCGCTGAAGGGGACCCGGTACCCATACTCGATTGAGCCGGCCTCGGGGCCCCAACCAGCGTCGTCGATGTAGAGCTTGCCGCGATGGCTCTTATTCATCCTACCCACGGCGTATCCCTTGATCCCCGCGAAGTTGCCCTTCAAGAACTCAAAACCACCGTGCACCAGCCCCATGGTAGGCGCCAACTGTCGTGGACTTAACACGGCAGATGTCCTAGCAAAAGGACTTAGGTGTGGAGCCATCGCAGCTAGGTTAGTTTGAAGGGGTTAAACGGGACAAAGGACACAGAGAGTTTACCCAAGTTCGTCCCCTCACGATGGAGGTAAAAGCCTATTCCTGCTTTGGATTGTATTTCTTGGGTTTCGATTATTAGGGAGCGAATACGCTTAACCTACTTCTCGATGAGTTGTTTCTTAACCTTTTCTGCCGCTGGATCTCACCTTTATATACACAGGTTGAGGCCAGGCGGCTTACAGAGTCCCGGTCGGTTCATACATCGTGACCGGCTCAGTTTGCAACTAATCATTGTCTTACAATATAAGTTATCATAGGGCGACTTATGGGCCCCTATTTTGGGCCTTATCCAGGCCTGCCTCCATGAGTCGCCACCTTCACACCTTGGGCTTTCAGGGACTTCTTCATATAAACCGCCGAAGGCATGACCTGACCTCTCTTGGGCGGGTCATACCTAGGAGTTATATCCCCAACAGACGGCCTATATTGCAGGATGGCAGGCACACATCATCACCAACTCAGTTTTCTACTCCCCCTGTTCTTATATATTTATCTTTTTAGAGATTTCAACAAGTGACTACATACAGAGCAAAAATGAGTGAATCTACACTCTAAAATATGTCTATATACACATCCATATGTGGTAGTCCATTTAAAATCTGAAAAAGACAAATATTTAGGAACGGAGGGAGTATAAGAGTAGACATAGAGATATATCTCCAGCATCGTCCACAACGAAAATGTGTTGGACTGCTTAGCGCCAGATGCTCGCAACGCGATGACCTGAGTTCAAATTATGTCTTTAACTTTAGATTTTTATATTATATATTATTTAATATATATACTTTTTTCGCTACTGTACTGACAGTGGAACCCACCGAGTACTTATAATACAAGATTAAGGGTGGATTTGTTTCTTTTTAACTTTATGTACGAAGTTGTACCCACCCTGCAAGTCATGTGTACACTGTATATGCAATTAAATTTTTACTCCCTCCGTTCCAGAATATAAGGTGTATTGGTTTCCGTGCAAGTCAACCATTTGAATGTTTGACCAAGATTATAGAATAAAATAACAACATTTGCAATACCTAGTAGATACGATATGAAAGTTCTTTTCATGATGAATCAAATGATATAAATTTCGTACTCTGAATGTTGATATATTTTTCTAAAATCTCGGTCAAACTTTGACTTGTTTGACTTTTGAAAAAACAAATACACCTTATATAAAGGAATGGAGGGAGTATAAAGGGAGAATCATACACGCAATTAACTCAAATGGATTGGATTTGACTCTTCTTTTTCTAGCATAAGAGCATCTCCCATGGCAGCCGGCAAATTTCCTCCCGCTTCCTTCCGCGGAGGACGACATCCAACGCCAGCGGCATACATTTTCACAACTCTAACCAACTAGAGGAAATTCATGCAAACACGGTCTGATTTCATATAAGCATGAAGGATTTCATATAAAAAAGGCGGATCTTCATATAAACATGATGGATTTCATTACATTTACATGAACTAAGTGTTGGGAAACGTAGTAATTTCAAAAAAAATCCTACGCACACGCAAGATCATGGTGATGCATAGCAACGAGAGGGGAGAGTGTTGTCTACGTACCCTCGTAGACCGAAAGCGGAAGCGTTATATCAACGCGGTTGATGTAGTCGTACGTCTTCACGATCCGACCGATCCAAGCACCGTTACTCCGGCACCTCCGAGTTCTTGGCACAAGTTCGGCTCGATGACGTTCCCCGGGCTCCGATCCAGCAAAGATTCGGGGAAGAGTTCCGTCAGCACGACGGCGTGGTGACGATCTTGATGTTCTACTGTCGCAGGGCTTCGCCTAAGCACCGCTACAATATGACCGAGGTGGAATATGGTGGAGGGGGGCACCGCACACGGCTAAGGAACGATCTCAATGATCAACTTGTGTGTCTTAGGGTGCCCCCTGCCCCCGTATATAAAGGAGCAAGGGGGAGGCCAGCCGGCCTAGAGAGGCGTGCCAAGGGAGGGGGAGTCCTCCTCCTAGTAGGAGTAGAACTCCCCTTTCCTAGTCCAACTAGGAGGGGGAAGGGGGGAAGGAAGGAGAGGGAGAGGGAGAGGGAAAGGGGGGCCGCGCCCCCCCTCCTTGTCCAATTCGGACTCCTCATGGGGGCACGCGCCACCTCCTGGCGTGGCCCTCTCTCTCCCCTCGCGGCCCAATAAGGCCCATACTTCCCCCGGGGGGTTCCGGTAACCCCTCCGGCACTCCGGTAATATCCGAAACCTCTCGGAACCATTCCGATGTCCGAACATAGCCGTCCAATATATCAATCTTTATGTCTCGACCATTCCGAGACTCCTCGTCATGTCCGTGATCACATCCGGGACTCCGAACTCCTTCGGTACATCAAAATGCATAAACTCATAATAATTGTCATCGTAACCTTAAGCGTGCGGACCCTACGGTTCGAGAACAATGTAGACATGACCGAGACACGTCTCCGGTCAATAACCAATAGCGGGACCTGGATGCCCATATTGGCTCCTACATATTCTACGAAGATCTTTATCGGTCAGACCGCATAACAACATACGTTGTTCCCTTTGTCCATCGGTATGTTACTTGCCCGAGATTCGATCGTCGGTATCCAATACCTAATTCAATCTCGTTACCGGCAAGTCTCTTTACTCGTTCCGTAATACATCATCCCGCAACTAACTCATTAGTTGCAATGCTTGCAAGGCTTAAGTGATGTGCATTACCGAGAGGGCCCAGAGATACCTCTCCCATAATTGGAGTGACAAATCCTAATATCGAAATACGCCAACCCAACATCTACCTTTGGTGACACCTGTAGTACTCCTTTATAATCACCCAGTTACGTTGTGACGTTTGGTAGCACCCAAAGTGTTCCTCCGGCAAACGGGAGTTGCATAATCTCATAGTCAAAGGAACATGTATAAGTCATGGATAAAAGCAATAGCAACATACTAAACGATCGGGTGCTATGCTAATGGAATGGGTCATGTCAATCAGATCATTCAACTAATGATGTGACCTTGTTAATCAAATGACAACTCCTTTTTTTCTATGGTTAGGAAACTTAACCATCTTTGATTAACAAGCTAGTCAAGTAGAGGCATACTAGTGACACTCTGTTTGTCTATGTATCCACACATGTATTATGTTTCCGGTTAATACAATTCTAGCATGAATAATAAACATTTATCATGATATGTAAGGAAATAAATAATAACTTTATTATTGCCTCTAGGGCATATTTCCTTCAGTCTCCCACTTGCACTAGAGTCAATAATCTAGATTATACAGTAATGATTCTAACACCCATGGAGTCTTGGTGCTGATCATGTTTTGCCCGTGGAAGAGGCTTAGTCAATGGGTCTGCCATATTCAGATCCGTATGTATCTTGCAAATCTCTATGTCTCCCACCTGGACCAAGTCCCGGATGGAATTGAAGCGTCTCTTGATGTGCTTTGTTCTCTTGTGAAATCTGGATTCCTTCGCCAAGGCAATTGCTCCAGTATTGTCACAAAAGATTTTCATTGGACCCGATGCACTAGGTATGACACCTAGATCAGATATGAACTCCTTCATCCAGACTCCTTCATTTGCTGCTTCCGAAGCAGCTCTGTACTCCGCTTCACATGTAGATCCCGCCACGACGCTTTGTTTAGAACTGCACCAACTGACAGCTCCACCGTTTAATGTAAATACGTATCCGGTTTGCGATTTCGAATCGTCCGGATCAGTGTCAAAGCTTGCATCAACGTAACCCTTTACGATGAGCTCTTTAGCACCTCCATACACGAGAAACATTTCCTTAGTCCTTTTCAGGTACTTCAGGATATTCTTGACCGCTGTCCAGTGATCCACTCCTGGATTACTTTGGTACCTCCCTGCTAAACTTATAGCAAGGCACACATCAGGTCTGGTACACAGCATTGCATACATGATAGAGCCTATGGCTGAAGCATAGGGAACATCTTTCATCTTCTCTCTATCTTCTGCAGTGGTCGGGCATTGAGTCTTACTCAACTTCACACCTTGCAATACAGGCAAGAACCCTTTCTTTGCTTGATCCATTTTGAACTTCTTCAAAATCTTGTCAAGGTATGTGCTTTGTGAAAGTCCAATTAAGCGTCTTGATCTATCTCTATAGATCTTAATGCCCAATATGTAAGCAGCTTCACCGAGGTCTTTCATTGAAAAACTCTTATTCAAATATCCCTTTATGCTATCCAGAAATTCTATATCATTTCCAATCAGTAATATGTCATCTACATATAATATCAGAAATGCTACAGAGCTCCCACTCACTTTCTTGTAAATACAGGCTTCTCCAAAAGTCTGTACAAACCCAAATGCTTTGATCACACTATCAAAACGTTTATTCCAACTCCGAGATGCTTGCACCAGTCCATAGATGGATCGCTGGAGCTTGCATACTTTGTTAGCTCCCTTTGGATTGATAAAACCTTCTGGTTGCATCATATACAACTCTTCTTCCAGAAACCCATTCAGGAATGCAGTCTTTACATCCATTTGCCAAATTTCATAATCATAAAATGCGGCAATTGCTAACATGATTCGGACAGACTTAAGCATCGCTACGGGTGAGAAGGTCTCATCGTAGTCAATCCCTTGAACTTGTCGAAAACCCTTTGCGACAAGTCGAGCTTTGTAGACAGTAACATTACCGTCGGCGTCAGTCTTCTTCTTAAAGATCCACTTGTTCTCTATTGCTTGCCGACCCTCGGGCAAGTCAACCAAAGTCCATACTTTGTTTTCATACATGGATCCCATCTCAGATTTCATGGCTTCCAGCCATTTTGCGGAATCTGGGCTCACCATCGCTTCTTCATAGTTCGTAGGTTCGTCATGATCTAGTAGCATGATTTCCAGAATAGGACTGCCGTACCACTCTGGTGTGGATCTCACTCTGGTTGATCTAAGAGGTTCAGCAGTTACTTGATCTGAAGTTTCATGATCATCATCACTAACTTCTTCTCTGATTGGTGTAGATGTCACAGAAACCGGTTCCTGTGATGTACTACTTTCCAATAAGGGAGCAGGTACAGTTACCTCATCAAGTTCTACTTTCCTCCCACTCACTTCTTTCAAGAGAAACTCCTTCTCTAGAAAGGATCCATTTTTAGCAACAAATGTCTTGCCTTCGGATCTGTGATAGAAGGTGTACCCAACTGTTTCCTTTGGGTATCCTATGAAGACACATTTCTCTGATTTGGGTTCGAGCTTATCAGGTTGAAGCTTTTTCACATAAGCATCGCAGCCCCAAACTTTAAGAAACGACAACTTTGGTTTCTTGCCAAACCATAGCTCATAAGGCGTCGTTCTCAACGGATTTTGACGGTGTCCTATTTAACGTGAATGCGGTCGTCTCTAGAGCATAACCCCAAAACGATAGCGGTAAATCTGTAATAGACATCATAGATCGCACCATATCTAGTAAAGTGCGATTACGACGTTCGGACACACCATTGCGCTGTGGTGTTCCGGGTGGCGTGAGTTGCGAAACTATTTCGCATTGTTTCAAATGTAGACCAAACTCGTAACTCAAATATTCTCCTCCACGATCAGATCGTAGAAACTTTATTTTCTTGTTACGATGATTTTCAACTTCACTCTGAAATTCTTTGAACTTTTCAAATGTTTCATACTTGTGTCTCATTAAGTAGATATACCCATATCTGCTTAAATCATCTGTGAAGGTGAGAAAATAACGATATCCTCCACGAGCTTCAATATTCATCGGACCACATACATCTGTATGTATGATTTCCAATAACTCTGTTGCTCTCTCCATAATACCGGAGAACGGTGTTTTAGTCATCTTGCCCATGAGGCACGGTTCGCAAGTACCAAGTGATTCATAATCAAGTGGTTCCAAAAGTCCATCAGTATGGAGTTTCTTCATGCGCTTTACACCGATATGACCTAAACGGCAGTGCCACAAATAAGTTGCACTATCATTATTAACTCTGCATCTTTTGGCTTCAACATTATGAATATGTGTATCACTACTATCGAGATTCATCAAAAATAGACCACTCTTCAAGGGTGCATGACCATAAAAGATATTATTCATATAAATAGAACAACCATTATTCTCTGATTTAAATGAATAACCGTCTCGCATCAAACAAGATCCAGATATAATGTTCATGCTCAACGCTGGCACCAAATAACAATTATTTAGGTCTAATACTAATCCCGAAGGTAGATGTAGAGGTAGCGTGCCGACCGCGATCACATCGACTTTGGAACCATTTCCCACGCGCATCGTCACCTCATCCTTTGCCAGTGTTCGCTTAATCCGTAATCCCTGTTTCGAGTTGCAAATATTAGCAACAGAACCAGTATCAAATACCCAGGTGCTACTGCGAGCTCTAGTAAGGTACACATCAATAACATGTATATCACATATACCTTTGTTCACCTTGCCATCCTTCTTGTCCGCCAGATACTTGGGGCAGTTCCGCTTCCAGTGACCAGTCTGCTTGCAGTAGAAGCACTCAGTTTCAGGCTTAGGTCCAGACTTGGGTTTCTTCGCTTGAGCAGCAACTTGTTTGCTGTTCTTCTTGAAGTTCCCCTTCTTCTTCCCTTTGCCCTTCTTCTTGAAACTGGTGGTCTTATTGACCATCAACACTTGATGCTCCTTCTTGATTTCTACCTCCGCAGCCTTTAGCATTGCGAAGAGCTCGGGCATAGTCTTATCTATCCCTTGCATATTATAGTTCATCACGAAGCCTTTGTAGCTTGGTGGCAGTGATTGAAGAATTCTGTCAATGACACAATCATCCGGAAGATTAACTCCCAGTTGACTCAAGTGATTGTAATACCCAGACATTCTGAGTATGTGCTCACTGACAGACCCATTCTCTTCCATCTTGCAGCTATAGAACTTATTGGAGACCTCATATCTCTCAATCCGGGCATTCTGTTTGAATATCAACTTCAACTCCTGGAACATCTCATATGCTCCATGGTTCTCAAACCGTCGTTGAAGTCCCGGTTCTAAGCCGTAAAGCATGGCACACTGAACTATCGAGTAGTCATCAGCTTTGCTCTGCCAGACGTTCATAACATCTGGTGTTGCTCCAGCAGCAGGCTTGGCACCTAGCGGTGCATCCAGGACGTAATTCTTCTGTGCAGCAATGAGGATAATCCTCAAGTTACGGACCCAGTCCGTGTAATTGCTACCATCATCTTTCAACTTTGCTTTCTCAAGGAACGCATTAAAATTCAACGGAACAACAACACGAGCCATCTATCTACAATTAACACAAACAAGCAAGATACTATCAGGGACTAAGTTCATGATAAATTTAAGTTCAATTAATCATATTACTTAAGAACTCCCACTTAGACAGACACCCCTCTAATCTTCTAAGTGATCACGTGATCCAAATCAAACTAAACCATAACCGATCATCACGTGAAATGGATTAGTTCTCAATGGTGAACATCATCATGTTGATCATATCTACTATATGATTCATGCTCGACCTTTCGGTCTTCGTGTTCCGAGGCCATATCTGCATATGCTAGGCTCGTCAAGTATAACCCGAGTATTCCGCGTGTGCAAAACTGGCTTGCACCCGTTGTAGATGGACGTAGAGCTTATCACACCCGATCATCACGTGGTGTCTGGGCACGACGAACTTTGGCAACGGTGCATACTCGGGGAGAACACTTCTTGATAATTTAGTGAGAGATCATCTTATAATGCTACCGTAAATCAAAGCAAGATAAGATGCATAAAAGATAAACATCACATGCAAATCAATATAAGTGATATGATATGGTCATCATCATCTTGTGCTTCGTGATCTCCATCTCTGCAGCACCATCATGATCACCATCGTCACCGACGCGACACCTTGATCTCCATCGTAGCATCGTTGTCGTCTCGCCAATCTTATGCTTCTACGACTATCGCTACCGCTTAGTGATAAAGTAAAGCATTATAGGGCGATTGCATTGCATACAATAAAGCGACAACCATACGGCTCCTGCCGGTTGCCGATAACTCGGTTACAAAACATGATCATCTCATACAATAAAATATAGCATCATGTCTTGACCATATCACATCACAACATGCCCTGCAAAAACAAGTTAGACGTCCTCTACTTTGTTTGTTGCAAATTTTACGTGGCTGCTACGGGCTGAAGCAAGAACCAATCTCACCTACGCATCAAAACCACAACGATAGTTTGTCAAATAGACTCCGTTTTAACCTTCTCAAGGACCGGGCGTAGCCACACTTGGTTCAACTAAAGTTGGTGAGACAGTCTCCCGCAAGCCATCTGTGTGCAAAGCACGTCGAGGGAACCGGTCTCGCGTAAGCGTACGCGTAAGGTTGGTCCGGGTCGTCTCATCCAACAATACCGCTGAACCAAAGTATGACATGCTGGTAGGCAGTATGACTTGTATCGTCCACAACTCACTTGTGTTCTACTCGTGCAAATAACATCAAACCATAAAAACCTAGGCTCGGATGCCACTGTTGGGAAACGTAGTAATTTCAAAAAAATTCCTACGCACACGCAAGATCATGGTGATGCATAGCAACGAGAGGGGAGAGTGTTGTCTACGTACCCTCGTAGACCGAAAGCGGAAGCGTTATATCAACGCGGTTGATGTAGTTGTACGTCTTCACGATCCGACCGATCCAAGCACCGTTACTCCGGCACCTCCGAGTTCTTGGCACACGTTCGGCTCGATGACGTTCCCCGGGCTTCGATCCAGCAAAGCTTCGGGGAAGAGTTCCGTCAGCACGACGGCGTGGTGACGATCTTGATGTTCTACTGTCGCAGGGCTTCGCCTAAGCACCGCTACAATATGACCGAGGTGGAATATGGTGGAGGGGGCACCGCACACGGCTAAGGAACGATCTCAATGATCAACTTGTGTGTCTTGGGGTGCCCCCCTGCCCCCGTATATAAAGGAGCAAGGGGGAGGCCGGCCGGCCTAGAGAGGCGCGCCAAGGGAGGGGGGAGTCCTCCTCCTAGTAGGAGTAGGACTCCCCTTTCCTAGTCCAACTAGGAGGGGGAAGGGGGGAAGGAAGGAGAGGGAGAGGGAGAGGGAAAGGGGGGCCGCGCCCCCCCCTCCTTGTCCAATTCGAACTCCTCATGGGGGGGGGCGCCACCTCCTGGCGCGGCCCTCTCTCTCCCTCGCGGCCCAATAAGGCCCATAATTCCCCCGGGGGGTTCCGGTAACCCCTCCGGCACTCCGGTAATATCCGAAACCTCTCGGAACCATTCCGATGTCCGAACATAGCCGTCCAATATATCAATCTTTATGTCTCGACCATTCCGAGACTCCTCGTCATGTCCGTGATCACATCCGGGACTCCGAACTCCTTCGGTACATCAAAATGCATAAACTCATAATAACTGTCATCGTAACCTTAATCGTGCGGACCCTATGGTTCGAGAACAATGTAGACATGACCGAGACACGTCTCCGGTCAATAACCAATAGCGGGACCTGGATGCCCATATTGGCTCCTACATATTCTACGAAGATCTTTATCGGTCAAACCGCATAGCAACATACGTTGTTCCCTTTGTCCATCGGTATGTTACTTGCCCGAGATTCGATCGTCGGTATCCAATACCTAATTCAATCTCGTTACCGGCAAGTCTCTTTACTCGTTCCGTAATACATCATCCCGCAACTAACTCATTAGTTGCAATGCTTGCAAGTCTTAAGTGATGTGCATTACCGAGAGGGCCCAGAGATACCTCTCCCATAATTGGAGTGACAAATCCTAATCTCGAAATACGCCAACCCAACATCTACCTTTGGTGACACCTGTAGTACTCCTTTATAATCACCCAGTTACGTTGTGACGTTTGGTAGCACCAAAATGTTCCTCCGGCAAACGGGAGTTGCATAATCTCATAGTCAAAGGAACATGTATAAGTCATGGATAAAAGCAATAGCAACATACTAAACGATCGGGTGCTATGCTAATGGAATGGGTCATGTCAATCAGATCATTCAACTAATGATGTGACCTTGTTAATCAAATGACAACTCCTTTTTGTCTATGGTTAGGAAACTTAACCATCTTTGATTAACAAGCTAGTCAAGTAGAGGCATACTAGTGACACTCTGTTTGTCTATGTATCCACACATGTATTATGTTTCCGGTTAATACAATTCTAGCATGAATAATAAACATTTATCATGATATGTAAGGAAATAAATAATAACTTTATTATTGCCTCTAGGGCATATTTCCTTCACTAAGCGGTGCTAATCCGGCTCTCGTGGTATAATTAATATGTAATCTAAATGGCCGCCCGCGGATCCCTTTGTCTTCCTCATGTCTAGCAGACACTTGCGGTGTTGACGAAGGTCTTCGGAAGAGATGAAGCAGCAAAGAAACCACCTGAATACGCAGTCGTCGCCTCAGCGGTGGCCTTCATGGGTCCCAAGTGGCGGCGGCCTCCCGTGTTCTACTTCTCCTCGATGATTGCGCCAGACACAGAGAAGCTGGCCATCGACTCGTCACTCTCCATGCAGCCGGCTTCTCTCTCTGCCTGCATGGCGATGCCGCAGGCACGTGAGGCGCACCCACAAACACGGGAGGTGCGGCCTGTGTCGCCGTGCTCGCCGCCATGCCAGCGTGGAGCAACTCGCCACTCCTCATCGAGCTAAACTGAAGCAACGAGTTGCTGAACCACGCACCGGCTTCGGGAGGCAACTAGTTCAGTCGGGCCAAGCAAGATTGGTGAAGCACCGAGCGTCCTCGCTCATATCTGGAGGGCTCGGCAGGCCACCCAGCTGGGTAGTATGCCGAAGAACGGCTCCTCGGAAGCCATCGGAAGAGTGGAGAAAATGGTGAAGGAGGAGATGGGGGACCGGCGGAGGGGTGCAATTCTTGCCCGCTGTCTGTCTAGCCTCGTTTAAATAGAGGGCGGATGGTAGGAGCTTGGCTGGCGTCTGGCCTCATTTAAATTGAGGGCGGACGGGAGGACGTCGACCGGCATTGCGTTTAATTCTGGCCCACTCATGAACGGACGTGGGGCCGGAGTAGGTTTCTCGGTTTGCATGCGGGTTTAACGGAGGCATTTGATGGAGGTGAGGAGGCGTGTTCAGCCGGGCGTGCAGCGGGTGGCGCAGCCTATTCGATTTGACAGCTACTAGTAAACCAGCACAGCTCCCGATACGGCTTTAACGCAGATGAGGGAGAGGGTAGCAGTTCCTGAAATGTTGAACGGCCAATGATGCATCCTCCTTCAATTAGCATCATGAATGCATGAGGGAAGTAATGGGAGGAGGACGGGGAAAAGAGGCAACATGATGTGAATGCAACACAGTTTGCACTCATATAAAGGTGTCCCTCCATTCCAATGCATCTACCACATCGTACACACCTAAGCACCAACACTAAGCACAAAAGTGTTCACTCCAGACCAACGGCGGCGATGCGCGCGAGCGGCCAACGGCTGCGCCAGATGGTCCACGACGCCGGCCTGCGGCATGGCACCGAGGATAGACTCCAGACAGTGTTGGCGACCGGCTGGTTCATGGCCATTGCTGACGCCAGCTACGACTCTCAGTTGGACCAGATGATCGTTGCCACCATCAACAAGTTCATCATCGTCAAGAAGCTCATGGACGACATCGCTGTACTCCTCCAGCCCGCGCGCCCAGGCTCCTCATTGCTTGCCACCCTAATCAGCCTCCATGGCGAGAACCTCTTTCAAGCACTGGTGGCTTTGCGACTGCCCGCTAACACAACGAAGAATGTCCACCTGGAGGCCGCGCCCGCCGCGAGGCGCCTCACACTGCAAGAATTTGTCAACCTACACATCCACATCACTACAAAAAAATACACTTCCGTGATGATACGTGTTTGTCACAGTAGGTCACATTTTCTGTCATGCATGTATATCCATGACAAATTTATGACAGAATCAAGATAGTCATACCTGTGCTGTCGTAGAAGTGTTCCATGACATTACCAAAATTATCATCACGGATGTGTCCACTTCCATGATGATAAATCGCGCGTCACAGAAGTGCTTTCGTCAAGGGTGACCGACACGTGGCATCCACCATAACGGAACGCCGTTAAGCTATCGGGTCCGGTTTTGGATCCGATAACCCGTTAACAGCCCTGACCAATGGGGATTTTCCACGTGTAAAATCATCATTGGCTGGAGGAAACACGTGCTCACCGTTGGGACAGATGTCATCCACTCATTGGACCCAAAGCACCTATGATACGTCGACACGTGGCACGGCCCAACAGAGGCCCATATAGGTTAAAAAGGCAGGCCCAGTCAAAGGCCCGTAGTACTTACTCAGGTACTAGTGGGCCAGCCCAATAACGGGCTGCTTAATAAAGGCCCATTTACGGCCCGAAGCCAGATCTGGCCCGTTAATTGTTCGCCGAATATTTGGGCCCATTTACGGACCGAAGCCAGATCTGGCCCGTTAATTGTTCGCTGAATATTTGGGCCCAATTACAGCGCAGTGACTTTTGGCCTATTAGAGGCCTGATGTAGACATGGGCCCATTTCAGCCCAGTGTGACTTTCGGCCTAGGAATGGTCCGTGCTGCCCATGGGCCATATATGGTCCGATGGGACATCGGGCCCACTAACGGCCCGTGATAAAGGTGGCAACAGTTAAGCCCAATGTGACTTTGGGCCTGTTAAAGGCCTGTCGCATAATTCGGCCCGTTGATGTCTGTACTAAGCTTCGGCCTCTTAAAGGCCCATGATATCAGTGGGACAACTAAGGCTCGAGATATGTTTTGTCCTGGTAACTGCCCGTGATATAACTGGGCCCAAAAAGGCCCGGTCTACATTTCAGCCTGCTGAAGGCCCGTCGACGACTAGTGAAAATTGAGGCCCAATATGCATTTCGGCCTGCTAAAGGCCCATGGTTTCATCTGGGCCGTAACATGCCAGTACAATATCCAGCCTGTTAATGGCCCAACGCTACCTGGGCCAAACTAAGCGCTGGGTCCACAAAAGGCCCAACTAAAACATAGGCCGGTGTAAGTTGTGGGCCTCGCGCAAAGTGTGAAGGCCCCAATCTTTCCAGCCCAAGAAAGATGCAGGCCGGCCCAATTGTGGCCCGCTAAACACCAGGCCCGTTAGAGGCGAATGTTTCGGCCCGGTCGACTACATCTGATTTTTTTTCCAGATAGCGAATGATGGCAGTGACTAGTAGGAATTAAGAACAAACCTACTCTATACAATAAAGAAATTACAGCATATTAACTAAGAATAAACCTACACTATACAATAAAGGATTTATGGTATATTACATCCACTAGGCATCGAAGTTCGCAACCAGTGATCATAAAGCGCAATGAAGAAGCGGATTACAAAAACTGGGCAACATTGCGGCGTAACAAAATAATACTGAAACGAGACCACTTCCAAGACAGTTCAAGAAAGGTTAGCCTTGCGCGGGAACTGCTGAGCAAGGCTGTGAGACCGTCCTAGCATGTCGGTCATAGCTTCCAGGTGTAGCTGTTTAGCGATGAGGTTCTCATTGGTGTTCTCCGCAATCTTTCTTAGAGATAGGACTTCAAGTTGAAGTTGAGTTGCAGAATGCCTTTCTGCTAGAACTTGGGACTGAAGAAGTCGAACTGATTCAGACAACGAATTTTGTGAGCTTGTCTGACTGCTGGTCTCAAGTAACTTGAACACTGCATCAAGACAAGACTTCACTACAACAAGAACCCCCCTTCAGCAATACATCAATGCGTTGTTGTATGTCCATATAAGCGATGCTAAGGTCTACACCAACGGATTAATATGCGTTGCCGTTGGTGGCGTTGCAAGAGCCTACAACAACGTATATACTTCCGTTGGTAAACGACCTAAATAAGCGTTGTAAGATAGCAACGTATAAAGCTACATCCACGCAACACTTCATATGCGTTGGTGATTGCCCTACACAAAATGATTTTTGCTACATAGCATGAACAATTAATGATATTTTGCATATGGCCATCCAAAATTGTTAGGTCAAACTGATAGTGCATAGAAGCCACAGTATAATAAACAGAAAGGTCTCATATATTAAAATAACTATGTTGCTTTACAAGGACACGATTCAAAGATTACAAAATGTGAAAATATCTAGCTGCCCAATTCTCAACCTTGCAATCAATGTCGTAACTAGTCTAAAATATAATGTCTCGAACATTGACCCTAAAAATAACAATTCTACAACATAATGTAAAACTATTAGGGAGTAGCCCCATTGAGCAATCTGTAGCGTCCTCCCTTGTCCCACACCGCCTTCTCATGTCCACCTTGCGACACCTCTCCCTCAATTTTCTTCTTGCATGCTCCAGCCTCTTCATAAAAAATCCTCTAAGTTGTCGGTGTGTACCGTAGAGCAGCCACCACCACCGCACTTCTGACGGGAGACACCAAAAATGGATGCCCCAATCCTTCCCCTTGAGCGAACAAACAAAAGGGTTGCAGGCTTGCACCTACACACACAAACTTGTGTTATGAAAGGCCGCACGACACTGTTGATGTTTTTTAGCTTTCATTCTGTATTGTATCAGATAGAAAAATAAGTAGAGCAACCTAACAATTAGCATATAGTTACCATGTTTAAGTATTTCAGAAGAAATATACATCTCAATTGCAAAATTGCATGAATCCGTTTGTGTTGAGCCAAACCATTCCCATTGAAGAAACACGGTGAAAGCATAAGAACAGATCTTACCTAGCTTGCAAGTGATGGGTCCTTTTTCTTCTGTGTAAGTGGCCACAATGTATGTCAGCAGCCAACTCTGTACAAATACAAGAAAACATTACAAAATAAAATATGTGAGATGACAATGAATAGCTTATCTGAACTGGCAATGAGTAGCTTATTCTGAACTTCTTGTCTATTCAGGTACGTAGAATGAATAGAAACAATAGAAAATAGGTGAAGATGGTGCAAAATAAAATTGGGATATTTGCATTATGAGAGCATGAATAATACAGAAGAAATAAATAATGGTCGACTAAAACGAACTGAGTGACGTATACAAACTTAATCGAACCTCAGTATGATACATAATTCCGTACTACTTTCCAGTTGCTGTATGCAAAAGAAATTTCGGATGTACAATCAGTTAAGTTACCATACAAGTCATGATGAACTCAAATGCAAATTTGCTACAGGATCTATCATATAAACGACTAATGCTTCAGACTCTCAGTTAATTATTGGTGAATGCCATAAAGACATCCCAAGTAAAAAAAAAAACAGAATAGTACATATGTTTCTTCCAATAAAAAATAAGTGATCAACTACTTGCAGACTTGATCGGACATATAGACTGTAGTGCAGATGGTGGTCAATTGTGATATTATTCTTGAATCCACTGGGAGGATTTGTATAGCATGTACTCCCTCCGTCCCATAATATAAGAGCATTTTTATACTAGTGTACTGTCAAAAACACTGTTATATTATGGGACGGAGGGAGTACAAAACAATCCATGCCATGGCATGAAGCACTCAAGCTCACCCAAAAATCTCATGTTGTTTCTTTTCCATTTCTGGAGGCTGCCAAAAGCATAATATGACCATGTCTAAATAATTTTTCAGAACATGCTAGAACAACATATGAATCATGAATGTACGATTCTATGAAGAAAATGATAAAACCAAACAGTAGTACAAAGTTTATGCTTTATGAGTATATGCCTAACTCATCAATAGTTGGTTAATCATTAGGATAAAATGCTAGTCTTTTATCTGAGGTACAGAATGAACCACATCTACCAGAAAATAAGGCTTTCATATCAAAATCTCTGCAGAAAATGCAACCAAATACTCCATGTATAGGTAATCAGAATATTATTGTGCAAAAGGCTGAACATACCCAAAAAAGGATTATGCAGAGCATCATTAGGGGATCCTGGTTTTGGAGGACACCGCCGGGAGATAGCGTTGGACCTGATTGTAGCGAAACACCAATCATTACACATCCATCTGCCTCTGAAGCTACAAGTAATTGACATCCAAGTGCACTAAAGCAGGTTAATTCCTCAGACTATCAGCCAAGGCAAGGTATTTTTTTAACACAATCGGCTTATCTATTTGCACATCTATTGTCAATAATTTGAAAGCTTATCTGTAGGACAATTTCATAATACATACACATAGACATTGCATCAGAAAAAGCAAAATTGGGTACGAATATTAAAGCCACAGATTCACAATCCATAACACATTCAGGTTAAAGATGTTGTGTCTGACAAACTGTTAACCCAATCACATGACAATATGCAGGTGGAACAAATAACTAGATACGGTGAACACAAATCTTATTAGTGGCCAGGTAAGTGTGCTACTAACCTCGACCCCATGACATTTCTGAGATTCACAGATCTGGGAGATTACGTGATATGCCTGAAGCCAATGTCGAGGCAGCGCTAGGATCCTCCAGGTCCTCCTCGGTCGGGATCCTAATTCTCCCACCGGGCCACTGCTGGAAGCGGCCGTCGCCTCGAGCATCACGAATCTGTTGGTCACCATCATGCACGGTTAGATGCTCACACAATAGGGCAAGGCAATCACCGATCTAGAGTTAGGTTGCCTACAAGATATGGTGCTAGGAACGGGAAGAGAAAGAAGAGGGGAGGTAGGATATTGGGGCGTTAATGGTGGATGTGATGTGTTGTAGTTGCAGTGGGCCGACAAACCGGAGCCGCTGGGGCCATGCCAGCGACCTGTGCCGACGAGGGTTGTTGCAGGGGCGGGTGCTGGGACGCGGAGGACGTCGCGGCGGCAGAGGATCTGCGGATAACACCGGGGGTAGGGGCAGGCTGGTGAGCAATGGTGTGGGAGTGCGCCGTTGTTGCCCGGAATCTGAGGTGGCGGCCAGCCGGCCACACGTTCGGGTGAGATTGAGAGAGGAATCAGGGGAGAAGGGTGTGGTGGAGAGAAACTATTTTGATTTTTTTACATGCTTGTTGGCTGCGTGTATGTAGACGAAGGA